>VDFB02267090.1:0-140819 GCA_007258455.2 Sequoia sempervirens | reverse complement strand
GTTTTAGTAGGGGATGTTTTAGAAGAATGTAAGAACTCTAAATTATTCTACTCAAAGTTAAGAATATAAAAATAAACAAGTAAAGACAATGAAGGTTATGCTACCAAATGGTGAAAATAGGCTTTTCTATTGGTAATCATGACTCTAATAAGTTTGCAAGTGAAAGTTAGACTTGAATTTTATGTGGATGAACGTAGAACTTTACACGTGCTTGAACTATTAGAAGAATGCAAATCAAATACGATACAATATTTGTGCTCCAAGTGAAATTTGCCCCTATATATGTATTTTCATGGTGTTCATACATAGGGTTAAATTTATTTTAGAGTTAATCCCTTAATGTGTATAAACTTGTCCAAAGGATTATATTATGTAAATTAGATATTATTTTTTATTAAACCAATTTCAACAAATGTGTTAAGATTTAGCAGGCAATATTAAATTTAATTGCACCCATCTATACATAAGCTTAAACATTATCATTTACATATAATTTCTAGAAGGTGTTAACAATTGGCATGACTTCAAACCCCATCACCCAATTGTGCAAGATAACAAAATTGATCTTGTTGATGAGGACTTCACCTATGGATCTTCACTAAAGGAGTCACAACCCAATCCAACAAAATCCAAGCTAAATTATTTGAATTGCAAGTAGCAAGTATGCTTTTATTCAAAGGGTTAAAAAAACAACATTATAGAAAACACACTACAAGCAACTTTCAAGAGTGGAGCTACCTTGTGCATGCCTTACTAAAGATGGTTTTGAAGCACTATAATATTGGACCTTCTGATGACTCCAACATAATGAACTTAATCATATTTAGACATAATGAACTTAATTATATTTACGCATGGATAAAAATGAAAAATCTTATCAAAAGGAAAAACATCTACAAACATTTTAAGGTCTAAGAAAAGGCTAACAAGAATTTGCATTTCAATCTCTTTAGAGATAAAAGTAGAATTGTCTCATATTACAAATAGATTGTAAAAATATATAACTTCTACCAAAGAGAAAAATAACAAATATATACAAGAATTCAAACTAGAGAACATATCCATGTCTTCTATAAATGGAAAAGGCTAAAATATTATTGATCTCGTTTAATTTGTTCAAAGGCCAAATGAATAGCTCGTGAATTCATACGTGGATATTATCTAATGGTCTAAATAAAACTAGCTCTAATAGGGACATCCTCATAGCCCCAAAATAGCCAATATATGTGGCATTCTTTGCACCAATGGAAAGGTTGGTTGACATTATAGTTAATGAACTAGTAAAAATTAGTGTTTGTGCATCTACACTAAGGACAAGTCATCCACTTAGTAGGCTAATTACTTGTCATCTCTTCATTTTCTTTATCTTATTCTATATAGCTTTTGTTTACATCAATAGAATAAGCTAACTAGGTTTTTACAAAGATTGTCATACTAA
The DNA here is from genome assembly GCA_007258455.2 of Sequoia sempervirens. Classification (NCBI taxonomy): domain Eukaryota; kingdom Viridiplantae; phylum Streptophyta; class Pinopsida; order Cupressales; family Cupressaceae; genus Sequoia; species Sequoia sempervirens. The sequence goes on along the minus strand of VDFB02267090.1, from coordinate 139,381 downwards.
AAAATGTATTTCATCACTTATAAATTTATATATGTTCAAAATAGTCCAAGGAAAGACACGATATGACATAATTTTATCAATTCTATAAAGTAGTCCAAGGAAAGTCACCATAAGACATATTTATCAATTTTATTTGCACATTTCAAATTAGACCAAAAAAAGCTTTAATTTACTATCAAGGTACCTAAAACCAAACCCTAAAAGTTTGTTGAGAAACAAGGTGAAACTACTACAATAAAAAAAATCTTTAAATTGTATGCAAATCTAAAATTAATTTCTTAATATCAGATTATCATTAAATTTTATAAGTAAATGAATTAATTAGAAATAGGAATAAAATCAATAAATGATAGTGACCCAAGGTTATATCGAGAAAATATTTGAAGAAAAATCTCAACGAAAAAGAAGATAGGTATATATTAATCTTCAACAAACATGGAGGGTAAGTGCAAATGTTGGGATATGGTGTTGTATACCATTGCATAAATTGATTCATCATATTATTGTAATTAAATATTTTTTTATTTGTGATACACCTTCGTGATGTTGTTAATCACACTAGGTAATTATTTGGGGACCCACTTGATGTTGTATTGTAACATTGTATTATTATTTATTCTGTGGGAGACATGTGATAATAATTTAATATTGGGAAAATATTAAATAATGTGATGTCTTAGTACCCAATATTAAATAAGGAGTTCGTGGTTTTGTATTCACATGGTTTTGTGGTACATAGTTTCACCTTACCACTAGTTATATTATGTGTGAGCTTGTGTCTATAGAAGCAAACACATATGTTAATGTGGTTTAGGTTGGCTGAGTAGTTTGGTTGTCATTATTGAGTCTTCTTGAGAGTGCATTTTTGATGCATGGCATGGGATGTGTGGATTCAAGCTTGGACACATGAGAATAAATTGGAGGACTTGATGCTTTACAAGTGTTCATTGTAACTCTTGTATTTGCTTCATGGTTGATTAATATGCTGGAGTATTGATGCTTTTGGAGGCTAGGTTTTTCCCTCTTGAGGGTTTTCCCAAGGTATATCTTGTGTCATCTTTGATGGGTATGTTGTTTATTCTTTTGCTTATGAATTTTGTTCACTTATTTGCATTATTATCTCTTTTTGGTTATGCACAAATTGTCATGCAATGGCTGCAAGTTTCCTTACAAGTGGTATCAGAGCTTTCATGGTTGAAGATTTTTTGTTATAACCCTAGGTTGAGAAAATGTTGGTTAAGTTTGAATCTATGCAATGCACGAGAGAATGGAAGACATGGCAAGATATGAGGGTTTTGCAGGTTGTTTATTGCAAATCTAAGGTTTTTGGGTTTGCTATTATGATGGGTTGTTTGCAGATTTGGGGTGTGGAAAAATTAGGGGAAAATAGGGTTTCTTGGTTGTGCATTCAAATGGGGGGTTTTGTGGGAGAAATTTCACAAATGAGCTCTTGGGACAAAATAAACCTCATGGTTGGATTCTGATTGGTTGAGAGATGATTTTTGATATATAATTTTCCCTATTTTGGTTACTAGAAAAAAAAAATATTTTTTTGTAAAATGCCTTATTTTGCAGTTGTACGACCGTCAAGTTTTGTTCAAAAAATTTAATTTTTTTTTTTAAATTCCATCAGTGGAAAATAATTTCATACAAAATATAAAATATAAAATATATATAATTAAAAGAGGGCCCTACAAAAAAAAGATTTAATTGAAAATTTAAAAATAAAAAATATAATAAAGTTTGAGGGGTCGGACCCACCACACTGCTTTGCACATGGCAGTGCCAACAAGGTACTGTCAGTGGTGTTCCGCCGTCCAGTGGTCTCCTGACCATCAGGGTTGTCGGGCCTACTGCCTGTTAAAAAAATTCAATATTTATTTATTACCATTGGTCAAAACATTTTTAATGCAATTTTTAATATTTAAAATTTTTAACCACCCACATGTATTTTTTATTAATAGGGCCCGATGGTTTTTTGGTGAGAAGTAAATTTAAATAAAATGCATAATATTTCAAGTTTGGTGGAGAAATTGGGTGGTGTTGTCAGGTGGCTCTGCCACCACCAGTGGACCACCACCCCACCACGAGGGGGCATTCTTTTACTTTAAATACCCTAATTGAACAACTTTCTTCTGAGGGGCATAACTTTCACCCAAGTGGTCTTTTTTTGATCTTCTTGGACTCATTGGAAAGGTGACTCAAAGCTCTACATTGTGGTGCCATATATTTTCCCATATTTTGCAATTTTGGTAGTGTTTTTCTTGTTGGAAGTTAGATGTTTGTTTTGAGCTTCGAGAGGTCATATCGGATGCGTACAAAGTTAGATTTTGGACTTCAAATAGTCAACGAAAAGATTGCTCAGAGCACTACACACTGGATCATATTTGGAGTAGTTTTGACATGATTTATTTGTTGATATTCTATCTTGAGCTATTTTATGGGTTGTTTTGACTATGGTGATACTATGAGCTTATGGATTGTCAAATCTAGGAGATTTGGTGTTGGATTCATTGTATGCTCAGTTGTACATCTCAGATTACTCTCTTTTTTATATAGTTATCAATATTGGTTGGATTTGTATGCTTCATTATTGTATCTACAAGTTGTGTAGCATTACAGGCGGTCTATACTTATTACACCTATGATTTGGACATGGGTTGTCTATGCCCATAGATATTTCAGTGTTGATGTATTTTCAGTTTGGATGGCTTGGTTTAGTCACTTGGTTTGTTGGTTTTGATGTCATGTTGAGGAGGTAATATGGTGTTACCAGGTGCAGTCATGATATGATACCTATGTAGTTGACTATGTTATGCAAATATGTGGACACGGTTAGGTTGAGTTGTTGGTACATTTGGTGGCGATCATTGTGTCATGGATGTTTCTTGTGCTTTAGAGACTTTGGCATGTCATGATGGTTTATGCGGGTGCATTATTGGTGGTGTTGGATTGTATCCTGATTGAGGTTATAGCGATGAATCTTCTTGGTATGAGGATCATGGTTTACTTTGCTTTCTTATTGAGGAGATCATGTTGCATTTGAGTTCTTTGATTGTGTGAGGCAACTCTTGGTTGATCTTCATTAGGAGATTGTATCATGATGTCATGATAGCTTGTTAAATTCATTGCCTATACACTTTCAATGGGAGCTTTTGACAGTGATAGTTTGGTGGTGATGAATATGTTTCTGATGGTTTGGAGGTTGTAGGTATCTTCTTGGCTTGGAGATCTTGGTTTCACTTGTATGTTATTGATATTGTAGTTGAGTGTGTGCAAACCTAGATGATCTTCATGGAGAGGATGGTTGTCATAATGCCATGTGTAGCTTGTACCACGGTTCAGTGGGAGTTGTTGGCAATGACGAGGATGCATTATTGGTATGGTTATCTCACGTGATTGGGGATATGTTTTCTTGGTTTAGAGTGTTTGATATATTATCTCATGGTTTACTCTTGATGCACGCTTAAATTTTGGCATGGTACTTGTTCTCTTAAGACTAGGATGTTTATTTATATGCTATGGTGCATGAATCTCCTAGGAGGAGATGGTTGGATCATGGATGTCATGTTTATGTTCTGGATTCATGATTAGGGCTTTGACATTGATCATAGTAGTTCTCTTTGTATTAGGTACATTGATCATTTGCTTGATTACTTCATGTTGGTGCGATGTTGCATTTGGAGTTTGGCATGGATTGATTGGTTGCAGGTACTCATGGATACTTGGAGACTTAGGTGATGGTTGCAGTTCTCTTGTGATTAGAGACATTTGCTTGATACTTACTCTTTGGGAGTTTCACCTGGATATGGACATGAGTTCATGTTAGACTGATAAAGGAGATTGATCTTGTAGTGAGTCATGCTAACTTGGTTATCTTGGAGGAGCATTCTCATTCCCTACTCTTGGTCTACTCGGCAGCTTATGATTTGTGAGGTATTTTCCCATGATATCTTTTAGATGTGTTATGTTTTGTGCTTTGATTCTCATGGGATTGAGTTGATTCATGGTGGTTGATTATGGACACTCATTTGAGGATGGTTTAGCATGAGTTTATATGCTTTATCTTTCATACATATGGATCTTGAGCTATGGATAGTTAGTTCTGGAGGATTCATTTTGAGGGATGTTATGGCATAATTATCTCCTTGTGCATTTGAGTTTATGATATCATTCGTTGTTGAGAATTGTTAAGAGATGGTTTATGGGTTGATTTCTAGTTATGGGAATGGTTTCTATTAGTTTGATCTTCTTAATTAGAGAGGCTTACATCCATGTTGGCATTGTTACATTGATTCATATGTTTTACTTGGTCTATGAGATTGGGTGTTATGGATGTTGTTGAGGCTTTTCATTTGGGTTTGTTAGGAGATCATACTTGACACAATAGTAAACTTTTGAGGTTTTGGTAGGAGGACATTATGGTTTACAGGTTTCTCTCTTCATGGTTCCTTGGATGTTCATGTTCGTATGTTTTTGGGAGGATGGTAGCAACATGTTGTGAGAGATTATGTAGCTTCTTGGGTTGCATGTGTGGATTATTATTGTTGTTCTTGGTACTTCATGCTTTCATTTACTTATCACACCTTGATGTATAGTGTTGATTGGTAGACTTGATATGCTTTGACATTACCTATGTAGTGGGAGTTCTTGGATATGTACTTCATTGACAAGTTTTATATAGGGAGCTTGTGGTTGAAATTTATAGGTTGCATATTTTATTGGCATGAGTTTACTAATGTATTGATACCTTGGAGGTATGGATGGTCAGATGTATTAGCATGTGTTGTGGATGCTATTTTTGATCGTGTAAATTTTTTAGTTGACAACTTTGTTAGAGACTTTGTTAACACTTGGATTTGATGCTTGTGCTTGTGGATTGGTGCATCTTCACCTTGGAATGTTCCTTTTCTTCCATAGGTGGCATGTTGGAGGATGAGAAGAGTTCTTGCTTGAGATGGTGGTCAGTTTTTTCTTATTGCAGGTATCTTGGTGGAGCACGAGAGCATGTTACAGATTCATGTGGTTTCATGTATGGGTATGATGATGTATTTCACGTATTTATCCCTTATGCAATGTGTACAACAAGTGGGAGAATGTTGGGATCTGGTGTTGTGCACTATTGCATAAATTGATTCATCATATTATTGTAATTAAATAATTACTTAGCTATGATACACCTTTCGTGGTGTTGTTAATCACACTAGATAATTATTTGGGGACCTACTTGATGTTGTATTGTAACATTATATTATTATTTATTGTCTGGGAGACATGTGATAATTAATATTGGGGAAATATTAAATAATATGATGTCTTAGTACCCAATATTAAATAAGGGGTTAGTGGTTTTGTATTCACATGGTTTTGTGCTACATAGTTTCACCTTACCACTAGTTGCATTATGTGTGAGCTTGTGTCTATAAAAGCAAACAAATATGTAGTGGTTTGGGTTGGTTGAGTGGTTTGGTTGTCATTATTGAGTCTTCTTGAGAGTGCATTTTTGAAGCATGGCATGGGATGTGTCGATTCATGTTTGGACACATGGGAATGCATTGGAGGACTTGATGTTTCAGAGGTGTTCATTGTAACTCTTGTATTTGCTTCATGGATGATTAATATGATGGAGTATGGATGCTTTTGGAGGCTATATTTTTCCCTCTTGAGGGTTTTCCTAGGGTATATCTTGTGTCATCTTTGATGGGTATGTTGTTTATTCTCTTACATGCAGATTTTGATCACTTATTTGCATTGTTATCTCTTTTGGGTTATGTGGAAATTGTAAGATAATGGCTGCAAGTTTCCTTACAACAAAAATATGGGGAGCCAAAAAGTGGTCACTCCAATTTTTGGTCTTGATATAGAGAAAACATGAGTGTGTTATAATGAACGCACTCACATTATGAGTTGGTAGTGACCTAGGCTCAGTCATTACCAAGCCATAAATGAACACGTTATAATGAGAGTGTGTTATAATGCGAGCACATTTAAGTATAAGTTGGAATTTACATATGGACATTTACTTTCTTATAATTCAAGTTATATTTCATGTATATAGTTTTGGGATGTTTGAGAGTGGTTTAGGAGCTCTAGGAGTTATAATATAAATTCTAGTTTTTGGAAGATCTTATAATTTTGACTAATTTGATTTTGGATTTTCGACGGATGATTTTCCGACTTTTGTCGATCTTTGATTTTGATTCGACTTTGATTTTATCTTTGACGCCGCCTTTTCGATTTTTTGATCTCGATCTTTATTCTTTCCCTGTCCTTCCTTTCCTTTGATGATCGATCTGACCTGATCTTCCTGATTTTTACGGACTTCACCTACCTCCACGACACTTCTACCTCTTTCGCCTTCACCTCTTCTCCACCTTCCTTATCTTCACTTTCATCTCCCTAATATATCTCTTTGCTAATCTCTTTATGACCTCTATCCATCTCTCTCTACACACGCATGAGACATGAATCACTAAGATTCAATGCTAACATGGAAGGGACACTCACTTGAAAAAGGTGTGATGGAAAAATAAAAGCACTCATAACCTGCCCATGACACTTTATATCATAGTGTGAGTACAAAAGGCACAACAAGATGTATGAAATCCCCAAAAAAACATACACTAGAATGACACTTTATCTTAGTGCATACCCAAAAGAGAAAATGGTGAGAAATATTATCAATATGCTCAAATAAGATAAAAATCTAGAAATAAATGTAGAATAGTCTAAAACAAATCATCCCACATATACAAAAAGTTTCTAGGAGCGAAAATGTCCAATTAGTTCACTAGAATGTGAAAACACAAAAACTGAATAAAATATACCTAGAGAAAAATATGTAAAAGTGCATGGATGGCTATGAAGAGCTCTAAAATTTTTCCAACACTATTGGAATTGTGAAAAATAGGGAAATGGGTCAAAATTTGTGAGCTCAAGAGTGAAAACAATACATCTAACTTTAACAGGTGATAAAATGTACCAAACAAAAAAATGGTGATGAGAACCACACCATTGGAAATTTCATGGAACTAGCTTTCTAACTATATCTCATTCGCCCCAATTTCGATATCGTACACCCAAGTTCTGGCCAAAAGAAAAAAATATCTCTCTTTTAAGGCCAAAGGGGGCTTGAAAGGGGCCCTACCAGCTGTTTGTGTCGATGACATTAGCATGACATCATGGTGATGTCCATAGAATATTCTAGAAAATACTTCTTGATGGTTAAAAAAAATATGCACTCCTGAAAAAAATTGTCATTGGTTTATGCCTCTTGTTGGAATATTTTGGAAAAAATGCTCCGCTAAAAACATTTCACAATTAGTGCCAAATTTCCAAGATCTTTTAAGGTGCTTTGGAGTTTTTAAAGCCATTTTCGATGGATGGGTTTCCACTAACTAAGAGGGGAAAGGTCATCGTTTATTTAAATATGTCTCTAAGTGGTTGCTACATGCACAAATGGCTAGGTGGTGGGGGTAAAACCCAAGGCCATGAAAATGAAAAGAGAGTGACCATGTAGGGGTACAAGTTTGCTACCAGGGAAATACCTTGTGTGTGAGACCCCTATACTCTTGTGCTAGTGTTTAATATTAGTTTTAAAAATCACTGCACTTGCATTCATATAGGATCGTATAACCCATGTACAAAAAAATTGCCTTAGAAGTTTCTAATGTCGACTATAGGAAAATTTATAGTCAAAATTTGTCTATTTGACCTCTTGAATGCAATGTTCAAGTCCTTTTCATGCCAAAATGCACCAAAAATTTTCCCTACTCCAAAAATTGCAAAAAAAAATAAAAATTCTAGATTTGAAGCTGTAACCCTAGTTGAAGAAAAAAACTAAAAAATCGAGAAGGGGTTCATCAAATCCACACTTTGATACCATGTTAGAATTGTGAATAATACAAGATGTAATATCAAACAACAAAAAAATCCCCTTCCATGCAAGAGAGCTACAAATAATAATATGTTATATTATCAACTAGAAAAACTTACAAAACGAAAAGTTTGCTTGAAACTCAAGAGATAATACAATGAGGGAGATTTTTTTATTAGAGAAACCCTAAATGATAAAGGGATTAGATCATGAAAAGTGTCACCATTCTATGTGATGAGACATAATGATCTAATAATAGCTCACTCTAGTTAACAGAAAAAAAAACACTCCTAATTTTAACTTAAGTGCATGAAATGAATTAGACTAATAATCAATTAAAGATTAATTAATTATTAGCTAATGCATGATTAACAAAAGTCATAGTTTTAAGAGATGGTGAAAAAGAAGCATGAATAATGGTAGAGATAATAATTATAAAAGATTTTTTCAATATTTTTATTGAAATAAGTTTGATCACTATGAATTGGAATGTTGGGATAAATAGGCTATTAATAATACAATTGGAGGTGAATGAAATTTGTTCATTTTTTACTTCAATACAAATTCCCATGAGCATAATGTGTTGTGCATTAATTTTGGATGTTATTCTCATATGAAATCTAATAAAAAAAATCCATTAATTTAGATAAAAAAGTATAATTGCACAATAGTATTGGAAGATAGTTAGTCCAACGAAATCAATGGAAAGGGTACAATTGTAGTTACAACTAAACATGGTAAGATAAAATATGTTTTTGAAACCTTATTGTTTCATGTACTTAATTTTTTTTTCTATTGGATAAATGTTAGAACAAAATTATCAAGTAATTTTGGGTAAATGTGAGTAAATAATTAGAGTTGAATCACTATAAACAAATTTATTGCAAGAGAAAAAATAATTAGTAAAATATTTCCTTTCTATTTCCCTCAAAGAGATTAGGCCTTAAGAACTAGTGAAATAATTGAAAGTTGAATATGGTACCAAAGATATGGAAATTTTAGTTTAGTATCAAGTTTTTTCCTCAATAAAATGAAAATGGTTGAAAGATTGTGCAAGGCCTTTTTAATGTTCAATCAACTTGGTGTTCATGAGTGGACACATGTCTGGTGTAGAATTGAAGAAAGTATCTAAAAACACAATTTTTTTGTTTATGAAAATAGGCGGACCACTAATCAATTGGATGAATTGAAAACACAAATATTTTTCTTGAAGAAATAATGCATAAACCCTTGCAAGTGGCTTGCATTCAACAACTGTGTTGTTTTATCTACCACCATCTCATTTTTTACTTTCAACTTTTTCACTTCAATCTCCTATTGTTCAAGTTCCCTGGAAGAGAGTGCATTGGAATGAATAGAAGGTAGAGTAATGTTAAGGAAATTATCAATGATTTCATATTCTTGCAACAAAATATCCTCTGATGCAAGAGGAATTTCATGAGAAAGATCAAAGATGTTGAATAACATGGGTAAAGCCAAGTTACCATCACATGCATGAAATGGAACATCATTAAAATTTTGAATATAATTAGATATTGAACTGATAAAGGAAGACATTACATTCATTTTGGTGATAGAATTAAGAAAAATCAAAAATCATTTTTTTTAGATTTTTCCAGTATTTTCTAGGTTCTAGTAATTTGCATTTTTGGAGGTCTTCAGAGTGGAATTTGGGGTCCAAACTTGCATGGATCCCTAAAATTGGATTGCCAAAAGCACAATATTTTAGGGACTAAACTAGTCCTCTTGGAGACCTTTCCAATGATGTAGACAGTTCTAAATTTTGAGCACAAAGTCAAAAGTTATGACCCCACCAAGTTGGGTTAAATAAATTCCTAGTATTCCTCTTCACGTCAAGTTCACCAAAATGTAGAGAAGGGGGATTCGTTACTCACAAGTTCTCTTCATTAAGAGATCCTCACGGGGTGAACTTCCCTAAACTATCTCAAGGAATAGTGCAAGAGTTCTAGAATTAGAAAGAAGCGAATCACAAAGGTTTTATGGACAAACTGATGATTTCACACCTAGAGGACATCAACGCAAAATACAAACAACAGTGCAGTGCAATTGCGTCCCAAAGGTGTGTTGGTGATTCATACGGATCAGAAACTAAGTTTCTCATAGAAAAACAATAAAGTGACTACTAGCAATCTAATTACTGAGAATCTCAAAAGTACTGGAAAATAACAGAATGTTATAAAGCTGAAATAAAGTGAAATTGAAATGATAAAGAGAATAAGAGTTAGAAAAGGAAATGCTCACAACCATGCAAGTGATGAAGCCTCCAACATCTGAATGCCTTCAATACCTACATGTGTAAGATCTGGAGAAATTCTTAGGGTTGTATAGGGGTTTGCCACAACCAAACCCCTGTTTTGGTGTTCCCTCCTCCACAGATAGCCAAAAAGATAGAGAGAGATGAATTGAAGTGGATAAAACATGTGGTGAAAGAAAAACTCGCTTCAGGAGTATAACCTACACCACCAAGTATGAGTGATAAAAGCAAACCCCACTCGAGGAGGAGAACCCATATCACAAAATGTAGGTGATAAAAGCAATCCCCTCTTGAGGAGGAGAACCTATATCACGAAGTAAAGATGCAATAGATAGGGGATATGGAATCCAAGGATGCTCGCAAGCATAAGGTAAGGGAGATAGATGCAAGATCCAAGAGGGATACAAAGAATCGCTAAGAGAGGTCGAGGAGGCGTTTAGTTGGTAATAATTAGCTGGCGTCCAGCACCAACGTTATGGGCGCTGGTCTGGCGGAAAAGCCAGAAGCCTGACCAGCCCGAGACGCCAACGGATTCAAAGATAAGACGAGATTCCAGGCGTACCCAGGCGCATCCGGTTCGCCACCAACGCGATGATGGTTGAAAGCTGGCGCATGGAAGAGCCTGTCTGGAAATTGAGTCGAACGCCTGGCGCATCCATAAACCGGTTGCGCAGTTCTGAACGACATCCCGCTGTTCAAACATGCCGATCTGAATGACCCGTGAGGCAGAAGCCACGGCGTCTGGCTGGAGAAGTTATCCTGAAGAAGCCAAACCGAGTCACAACCCGGCGAGCGATGTCTGGCGAGCACTGACCAAAGCGAAGAAGGAAGCGAAAAAAGAACGCGAAGGAAATACGGTAAACAAACCTCAATGAATGGAAAACTGGTGAGCGACAGCTCATCATTTATGCTGGTACACTTTGTTCGTTCCTGGCGATCCGTGTTTGCGCTAAAGAACCTACTATCTCGAAGATAACCGGCAGAAAAAATGGAATATGATCCCAGCGGTTGCGCGACCTGGGCATTGATTAACCTTTCGCGCAGTTGTCTCTGTCGCTACCGACTTCCAGCGTGTTTCTGCGATCGCACCGTTCCATCTATAAAGTTCACTATCAATTATTTCTTCTATAAATATCCTTCGTAACAACTCAAAACCCCAATTAGGTCAGCTCCAAAATGACCTTCAGATGAAACATATGATACAACATAGGTCAACTCCAAACATAAACATTATGAAGATAAAATGAGTTGTGGATCAACAAATGATATAACAAGACCAAAAAGCATCACAACACATCTTCCAAAGAAAAATTAATTAATTAGGATCAACCACAGATGAAGGAAACAAGAGTGTAGGCCCAAATAATGACAAAACCACCAAAAACTGCCAACTATTCAACTTTACATTGGACCGTGGAGAAACAAAAACATCATGTAGACCAAGATATGAGCATTGTAGTCTATGCATGATAACTCTTCAACCATCTTTTGAAGTATTTGATCATTAAGTTATAGTACAAGAAGAGAAACACATGTTTTGCGGAACAATTAAGCATTCAGAACCAATTGTACTACACCGTCCTTTGAAAACTACACTTGCGGACCACAAAATCACATGATACAATTATAGAGTATGCATTTAACATCACTGAATATTTCCAATAAACTACAAGACCAGAACTTCACTTCTGAAGGAATGCAGAGCATTCTAGCATGCCTTCATCAATACTTTACTCTGCCAGAGCATAGACCAAAACTTTGTCACTTATAATTTTCATCGTAGAAGGTGTAATGACTTGAACTATTGGATATAACACCTTAACATCTCAACCAAATGATCTTCTAAACCACAAGACAAAAGGTTGCTCTGTAGAGGGATGCAGACCAAAATATCATGACTCTGTCTTAGACTATACACTATGAATGCCTTAGCAAATATTTTGCTACTTACCTCATTGTATGGTTCATCAAATAGGAATGATATCAATGTAGACATGTAGGAAAGATATTGGAAAAAGTGTACCCACCTCCATATCACACATAGACACCAGACTTAACACCATTGAACTACCACATACTGCACTGCTGACTTGCACTAGCTGATATCATTGCACATCAATTATCTCTAGAGTATTATTCAATCTTCAACACACACATTTGACATTAATGATATCACATCTTGAGTTGACATCAATGATAACACCTATTTCCAACAACACTTGAATATTTTTATTAGCTATATAGGGGTTTTGAGATAGTCGGTTGTTCTTGGCTCAATGACAAGCTTTGAGCTCAAGTCAACAAGTTGGGTTTGGATGTTAGTATTTTTAGTTGTCCATTTTTTTTCATTTGAATACCTACTTTAGTATACACTTGGGATCACCCTCTCAATTCTAAGATAAGGTCAAAGAGTAGGAGATTAAACCCACTCTTATAGAAGTTTACCTTCATCCCTCCATGATGTTTTGATGAGTTGATCTCATTTACATGATGAAAACCTTGGCCTTGAGAGTGAGATTTTGTTCTAGGAAGTGGAGGTATTGTTTTGGGACCCAACACTCCCATAGAAGATGATAAATTTTTATGGGTCTTCATGAAATTATCTTAGTAATTTAAGTAGCTATCTCTCACCATGCTTTATTATCATGGATATCTATATCAAAAGATATTATTACTTGATATCTATTTTTGTTTACAATCTCTTTTTTATTTTTTAATCCATGCCCTTTTCATGAAAGGTCACATTTTTACAATGCAAAACTATCATAGGATATGCAAAAATTCCTTTAATTACACATTTATTTTTCCTACAAGATTATAAATTCCATCACAAGTTATATACCTCCATCCTTTTGACTTCAGAATTTTAAAGAAAAGCATCAATTAAGTTGTCATTCAAACAATTGTCAAATCTTTAAAATTGATCTCACATGTACCTTGAAGCGTCATTTTAAGAAAAAAAAATTTTTCACCATATCCTAGTATTCAAATTATAACACTTATGAGTATTATATTACTTTAAATATGTTGGGAGAATGTATCTCCATCTTCCAATTATCATTGCCTCCATAAAAATTCAATTGTACTTCTCAACATGCAAATATATTAGTCTTCTTGATCCACTTCATTGGTACATCTATCTACGAGGTACTTCACATCTATGTTTGGAGTCTTCTCTTTTGGCCTCATGAACACCATTGATGACTTAATTATCTTTTTTATGATAGTGTTTCGAAAGCTACATTTGTATCATTTTTGGCTCATATTCTTCAACATTTTTAGTAGTTCTTTGAGTTTTCACCATCATCAACTAAGCTTGGGACAATTGATCTTATCTCAGTACAAGTCTCATCTTTGAATTGAGGATTGGAATGACTACCAAAGACATATCTTACATTTTATTCCCTATTTTCTAGATTAAGAATATCTTCTAAATGAACCATAGGGACTACTTCTTAAGGGAAGGAATGTTGTTTAGCATTTTTATGGCGTAAAATTGAACTTAGTGTAATTTCCTATAGTATTACCTCACTTTAGCCTTATAAACCCGACAATGCAAAACTTTGCCACCTTTTCCTTGCCTTTCACATGTGCCTTTGTCGTTTTCCATTGGTAAGGGAATTTTTTTGTCGAGGACTCCCGCACATTGTGCAGACGTCTACATGCCATGCTGGCATCCTAACAGGATTCCCAGGTCAGTGGATATTGGAGGTGTTAGATTATCTGCAACCCCGCGAATTATAACACCCCCTGTGAACCTTGACTGCCTAAAAATGTCTTCTTACCTCTAAAAATCACTTTTGAACTTCATTCTTTGATTCTCTCTCAATCCATTCACTATCTATCACTTCTACTCACTCAACCTTCATTTCTTGTTCTTCCCATTCTACACTCCACCATTGTTGTTGCTTCTACATCATTGTCTATTGCAAGTTTCCAAGCTTCATACTATTGGTGTGATTTTCTTTCTCTCTTCATTTCTCTCTTTGCTTCTCCAAGAATCTAGAAAGGAGGGTAACTCATTTGTCTACTTACATTGTCTTGTTTATAGAATAACATCTAGATTGTGTTTGCATTCTATAAGTTGTTTCTATTTCCATTTCTTTATCATTTTCTCTATATTGTGGTCTATTGGTTGTTTATGGAGGTGGAAACACCAAAATGGGGGTTTGACTAAGGAAAACTCTAAAACGCAACCACAACACTTTTTTGTTGTTGTGTGTGTAGGTACACTTTATTCGTGAGGAGCTTGTAGGAGGTTGGACCTTCAGTAAGTTTCGTTTCTTCTCCTTTTTTGTTGTCATTTTTTTATTAGATAGTTTATATTTCAAGTTAAAGTATTCTTCTTATTGTTTTATTTCTTTTCATTCATTTCTTCATTCACTATTAAATTTTTAGATTAAAACTCTCAGGTTGTTAACACGCCCTGTGAGTTTCATTCTGTGAGCTTTGTTCACTCGTTTCCTAAAAACCTCTATTAGAAAACATAAAAGGTAGAGCTTAGCTTGCCCTTCCTTTTCATCCTATTTCCTTTTGGTTAATCTTGAGGTATTCTTGAGGTAGTTGAGGGAAATTTGTTCCTTGTTGACTCTTCTTTGTCCAAGAGACATGGGAGTATCAAATCCCCTCCACTACATTTTGGTGAACCTAACATGAACTTTTTCATTTTCATTTATTTGTGTCAAATTTTTTTCCTCCGAGTCTTGGGTGTGTTATAGATTAGTGTTCCATGAAGCTTTTATGAGCTTTATGACCCATTCTACAACCTATAGATTCATTGTCAGAAGAATTCTTCAACACACAAGAATGGAATATAGGAAGGTCAATTTTGGTCAAGTTGGTCCCTCTTTTGAAGAATTGGTTTCAAGGTTGTCTACCAAATTTTTCAGCCCCTTTTTGGGGGTTGTTACTCATGTTCCTACCCCCCTTGTTTCTCCTTCCGCTTCTTCTATGGAGGAAGAAGCTACTCTTTAGGTTCCTGTGGAGCAACTCCTTTCCCTAGGAAAGAGGCTTGAGGATTTTGAGCGGTATTTGGAAAAAGATAGTAGTCTTGCCCAAGCGGCTACCGTTGTCAATAGATTGAGAACCATGTTGTACAAGGATCAAATATGTATAGAACTTCTCTAAGGTATTACGAAAATTGTGGATACCCACATCCTAGCCTATAACTCTAACTTGGGTGTTACCCAAGATGTTGGCTCCAAGACTGCTACGAAACAGCTGGAAGTCTCGATGCTTGAAGTGTTAGTGTATATGGTTGAGATGGGTCCTATCAACACTTCCTTTATGCTTGATCATACCCACACTATCAAAGTAAACCAGGTAATTCTCCACGCTTCCCGCGCCCTCTGCCCCTGGTCCCAGTGAGCCTCAGGTTGCAAGGCTCGAAGTGCTGCCCTCTCAGTCCGCTTTCAGCCCATCTGATCCTGCCTCCTCAGTCCCAAACAGTCATGCACCATAGCTTTCATGTCTTTCTCAATCTCATCCAAAATTTCTCTCTCTCAAGCAGAGTCCCTTTGTTTTGTCACCATTCAGCCACCTCTATCCCCTGGGCGTGAGTATTCCTGCTTCAGATCCCTTGGGTCATGCCTGTTCTCTCATGCCACCTTCTTCCACCATACGACAGCTCTTTTTGTGTTCTTTTAAAGTTGTTCTCCAGATTGAAGGAAGCTGAGTTCTTTCCATGTCCTCCACGTTTTCATTGCAGTGTAATCCAATCCGCAAACAACTGTGTCAGTCATATTCAACATGGAATTCAATGATCCGTCCGAACAGGTGTCCCAGGAAGCACAGCAGCCGCCGATTCCCAACCTCGCTATCAAAGCTCCGCTCTCAGCATCCCCGTCTTAATTCTAATGTCCAAAAGGTTTTTATTGGGAATTTGCAATAATCATTGTGAGAATTTTTTCTTAATGAATTACCCTTCCTTCATGAATTTGTGTGTAGCGTTGTGTGAGTATGAGCCGAATATTGCTTAGTTCAGGAAATTTATCCTTGCACTCTGATCTAGATAATCAGTCAGTAGTGTCAATTTATGGTGATTCAAGAAAGAACAAGGCTATTGCAAACATGGTCTCTATTCCTAAAGGAAAATGTATAGGACACAATAGAGCTTATACAAAATTATGTGAATCCTACACCAATATTTTTCAAAAGCTACTAAAAGATAAAATTATAACATTATCAAAAATTTGACCTCTCTTCGAGTTGTATCCACAATGGTACGACGCGTAACAGTTTTGTTAGTTCCATCGAGTACACGAACATGATACAGAGCAATGTGTTCACCTATGTCATGAGATTCAGAATCACATCGATGATGAGACTATCCATCTCGATGAAAGGAAAAAAACTCTAACAAATCTATAGCTAAGCCTAATAGTCAACTATAGATTTACATAGATTTGTTCCCATTTGTTCCCTTCCCATTCTGCTAACTTGGCTACACAGTCTTTCTCATCTTCTAATCCTATCCCATTTGAGTATGTGAACATGGTCTCATTCACTTGTATTCCTCCTACGGATAATGTGAGTGATGTTCCTGATATAGCCTTTACCTCACATGATCTACCCTTAAGAAAGGATCACTCTGTGTTGTATGTTCCTGCTCAGATTAATGGTAACATCGTGATTGGTGTTATGGTTGATTCGTCAAGCTATGTGAATGTGATAATGGAGGAGGCCTTGCTCATTAACATTGTTCATAAGGAGAACGATGAGTTGTAGGCCACTCTTTGTACTCATGATGGGTTGTCTATCACCCCTATAGGGTCTATTTCTTTGTCAGTGTCAGTTGGTCCTAAGTCTTTGGATGTTTCATTTGTTGTGATCCTGAAATTAGACTTATTGAGAGCAAGGTTGGGCATTCTATGGCTAGCCTTTATGAATGTAATTGCTTATGTTATCCAAAAAAATTTGAAGTATTCCCATAAGGGTGTCATGCACATTGTCTAGGACACTAGATACAACCATTGGTAGCACATGCAACCTTCTCTCTTGACCATTTTTGGCCCACCCTAGTCGAACCCCTCCCTCATAGGGGAGATCTCTTTTGTCGAGCTTATTGTGGGTATAAGACTAGGGGATTGACACCAAAGGGTGGTTTTCCTCCATTTCCTTATGTTGTGTCTTTGAAGGCATGTTTGGTGTGCAACGGTAGGCTTCGTCCTCTGCCCCTCCAAAAGGGAAGGACACACTCTCTTTCCCTCAATTCTTCAAGTTCCTCTATTTCATCTTTTGTTCCCCCTACTTATGCTTCTCAACCCTTGGTGGCATCCTTTGTTCCTACTCCTGTGCTTGCCGCAAGAAAGGGAAAGGTGCCAATGCTACAAAAGTTGAAGCTTTGGGTTTTCCAACTTCTTGTTCTTCTCATAGTTCCCTGACCCACCCTGTATGGGAATGGGATGTTTTTCCATGGGGTTCCTCCTATGTCTCGGCCTCCACCTTCCCTTCCACCTCCCTCTAAGGTAGGGCAAGGCAAGAGGCTCAGTACCAAGATGCATCTTTTTGTTTGTACTTTTGAATCTGTTGCTCCTCCTGCTCCTCCTGAGGAGTCTCTCCTTCCACTGGAAATGGTTGTGGAGGTCCCTCCTACAGTAGAGAAGGAGCCCTTAGCCTCTTCTCAAGCTACGCCTTCATGTTCCCATAGCCGATGTAACTGGCTTGTGCATGAGCGTAAGCATCGGTGAAAGGCTCTGTCCAAGGAGCATGCAACCTTGCAGCAGGGTGACAAAGAGTCTATTGTTTCTATGTTTTCTCTTTCTTCTTCTGAGGTTTCTTTTGCTTTCACTTCAATTCCCATCACCTCCATGTTTCTTTTGGCTTCATTGATAGACCTTGATGAACCTCACCCCAAAAGGGTGTAGGTTTTCATCGCTCCTTCGATGAAGGCTCCCTTCTTCTCTTCTAGATAAATTCCTCCTTGTTCATAGCCCATCGACATGCCTAATATAAAGGCGGTGTCTTCTATGGATCCCTCTTGTTCTTCCTCTATTTTTTATTCCTCTGCGGGGATTATGCATCCTCTATTGAAGTGAAAGTTGAAGGATGACCTCACCTCCAGTGATAAGAAAAGTTCGTCTTCTTTGGAGTCTAGTTTTATATTTGTTTGCATCGTCCTTGTGACAGAGGCAACCCCTACTTCCTCAGAGTTGGTCACCACCCCTCTTCCTATGGATGGTGGTGACTCTCAGGTGCCTCATCTTTCTCCTGCTAGGTTGACACATGGCACTCTTGAGAAGTGAAAGTTCAACTCGGTGAAGTATATCCTAACTCTATCTTCATTTTTTGCAAAATCAATGACCTTCATCTCATAGGAGGAATACTTCAAAGGGCCTTCTTCCTTGGCTCTTGTTGCAAGAGATTTGGATGGTACTACCCTTTCTATCCCTCCCTTGAAGGCTTCTCTTCCTTCCCCTACAATGATGTAGATTGGGAGTAGGATGATCTGCTAGTCCATGAGGACTAGGGTAGTGCCTCCTTCTACATCTGTATCTTAGATTTGTGTGCTTGTTTGTGTTCCCCCATACTTTTTTGTATGTGTTTTGTGCTCTTCCTTGGAGGACCCTTGCTACCCTTGTAGGTGCTTGGATACAAGCGTGAGATTTTGTCATAAACTTCTTCTATTTGTCTCATCATTCTTTTATGTGTCATAATCTTGCATTTCACATTGGGGATGATGCAAAGCATTGGGGGAATTTAGGCCTTCTTCCATGTTGACCCAATTTTTATTTTTCATTTGTCTTCATGTGTTCTTATTCATGTTATGATACATTTGGGGATTGATGAAAGTTCATATGTATATTATATCTATTTGTCTATCTATATCTATGGATAGTTCTAACCCCAAATTATTAGATCCCCTTGTCTCTTGATTTCTTCATATCTATCTTTCTGCTTCGTGATGTTTTGGTTTTTAATGTGTTGTCCCTCGTGTGTGTGACAACATACCATGAATACATCTCACCATGTATCTTGTGCCACATCTCTTATCTTTATTTTCTCTTGTTAGAATGACATGTGCTCCTCTACATAGCACGCATCATTCTAAGGGAGGGCTCTCATCTCTACTCAATTTTCAACAAGGAGTATTCTTTCAAAAGGATTCCTTGGTGAAATTTTCAAAAATATCCCTTGGTGAAATAATCTAAAAACTTCCTTTTAAAAAGGATCATTCTTTTCAAAGGATTCCTTGACGAAAGATCTTTCAAAAGGATTCCTTGATGGCAGAATCACTTGCAGTCTTTCAAAACGAGTGTTCTTCAAAAGGGTTCCCTGGTGAAAGAACCCCTTTGTGAAAGTCTTTTTCAAAATAATTATTTGGTGTCTTATAATTTGTCTTATCTTCGATATTTAACATCTTGTGTCTTAGTGTCTAGATGTCTTATATCTTGGTGTCTAGCTTGGGGGAAACCTGAATAGACCCATTTTTTTTTGTGACTATCCTGCAATGTAGTTTACAATAGCCACATGCTTACATGATTGATGTATGGTCTCTAGCCAACCTGGCCATACCTATCTGTAGTGTCTTTTTCTAATTAGAGTGTCTTATTGTGTTTGAATATTTTATAGTGTCTAACACTTTTTGCTTTTTCACCTAACATGCTTATCTGCAGTTGACATGATTTTGGTGAGATCACAACAGGATTTGTAGGATTGAAGACCCACATCCTCTTCAAATCCTAGTGGAGCTCATCCTCTTTCATGTTAGGGTATTCTGGATCGAAGGACTTCTTCCTCTATTTTTTTGGTATATTATCTTTAATATCTTTCTACTTTAGCTCACACATGCTTAGACACATATGCTTGCTAAAGTGGGGGAAAAATGTTATGGCTTAAAATTGCACCTAGTGCAATTTCCTATAATATTACCTCACTTTAGCCTTATAAACCCAACAATGCAAAAATTCACCACCTTTGCCTTGTCTTTCACATGTGCTTTTGTTGTTTTTTATCGGTGAGGGAATTTTTGTCAGGGACTCCCGCGCACCATTCAGATGTTTGTACATCATGCTGGTGTCTTGATAGGATTCATGGATTAGTGGATGTTGGAGGTGTTACATTCTCTACCACCTTGCAAATTGCAACACCCCCTACGAACCTTGATCGCTCGAAAACGTCTTCTTACCTCCTAAAAATCACTTTTGAACTTCATTCTTTGATTCTCTCTCAATCCATTCACTATCTATCACTTCTACTCACTCAACCTTCATTTCTTGTTCTTCCCATTCTACACTGTACACCATTGTTGTTGCTTCTACATCATTGTCTATTTGAATTTTCTAAGCTTCATACTATTGGAGTGATTATCTTGCTCTCTTCCTTTCTCTCTTAGATTCTCCAAGCACATAGAAAGGAGGGTAACTCATTTGTCTACTTGCATTGTCTTGTTTATAGAATAGAATCTAGATTGTCTTTGCATTCTATAAGTTGTGTCTATTTCCATTTCTTTATCATCTTTTCTTTACTGTGGTCTATTGGATGTCCATGGAGGTGGAAACACCAAAATGGGGGTTTGACTAAGGCAAACTCCAAAAAACAACCACAACACTTTTTCGTTGCCATGGGTGTAGGTACACTTTGTTCATGAGGAGCTTGTGGGAGGTTGGACCTTCTGTACGTTTGGTTTCTTCTCCTTTTCTCTTGTCATTTTGTTATTAGATAGTTTATATTTCAAGTTAAGTATTCTTCTTGTTGTTTTCTTTCATTTCATGCATTTCTTCATTCATTGTTAAACTATTAGATTAAAACTCTCAGGTTGTTAACACGCCCTGTGAGTTTCAATCTGTGAACTTTGTTCTCTTTTTGTATGAGATCCTAGTGCACCTCTGAGTCTTATGCACTAGCATCATCTAGCTGAGAGTCATTTAGCTTACAATCTAAGACCTTTGTGATCTATTCACACATTTCCCAAAAACCTCCATTAGAAAAACATAAAAAGTAGAGCTTAGCTTGTCATTCCTTTTCAACCTATTTCCTTTCGATTAATCTTGAGGTAGTCTTGAGGTGGTTGAGGGAAATTTGTTCCCCACTAACTCTTCTTTTGCCTAGAGGCACATGAATAGAAAATCCCCTCCTCTACAAGCACAAACATATCTTCTTTAGTTTATTGTATCATTATTCCACCTCTAGTACAAAAGGTGTCACATTTTGGAAACACTACCTAGTTTTTATCTTCTCTTTTGGGGGTCTATTTGTTGAGACCCATAATTTTTGTGTGTGTGTGTGTGTCTCTCTCTCTCTCTCTCTCCCCCCCCCCCAAATTAAACTTAATGGGGATATTAAAGTGACAAGATATTGTTCCTAGACTAGGTATGTGTGTTAATTCACTAGACTAGAATGATTTCCATTTATATTTATCTATTTACTATATTTATGCACACTTGGGTAGTTGTTGCAATTAGTGATGTGACTTGATTGGCACTTGTCTAGTTTAGGTTGAGTTATACACCATCTATCATGCTATATAGCATGAGCTAACTACCATCTTGACTAGAAGTAATTGGGAGTCAAAACTCAAGTACCTCGTGATTCATGGATCCAAAAGGCCTATATATTTGTACATCTTTGTAAATTGGCTCCATTATTAAATAAAATATATATTTATTCATTTTTTAGGTTTTTTATTATCTCATAGACATTGTATATTGGGTCGATTTGTTATGTACATATAACAAATTCTAACACTAGATATACCAAATGAATATAGGGCTATATCATATAGCATAATAGGGTAGGAAGAAAATGTGGCTATGATAGAGTTAAAAATTCCATGACAAAAGATCCAACAAATTAAGCGTATATCATATTTTATCTAAACCTTAATCATATTTAAAATGAAAGATTAAAGAAATAAAAACTATAATGTTGTAAGATTAAATAGGTTAACCAAAATAAAAAAGAAATAATCAAACTCCTTTTCAAATTTATCTAGGCTAATTGATTACTTAAAGTAATCAATAAAATAATTAGCCTAGATAAAATATATCTATCTAGAAATGTATATTGGATTATATATGAAACAAAATAAAATGATGGAAAATATGAATGTTGATGCTAAAGAGAAGATTGAATTTATGATGGCAAATGGTTGGTACTTGAATCCAAGACTAGATTTGGGGCGATCAAACTTTGATGACTATGCCCTGTGAAATATGGAGTTGTGCATGAACCTAGATTAAACCTACAACACCAACAACTCTAATCCTTGCACCTATGGCCTTAAACTTGGTGTATAGCCTTGAGCATGCAATTACAATTTTGAACCTAGATCTTTAAAAAATCAATACCTGCAACAAAAAATTACATATACTTGCACCTAGAATGCAAAATATTTGATGGTGTCAAAAAGCATCATTGGAGTTTGCTAAGCCAAGGTGCGGAAGTGTGCTAACTTCCCCTTTGTGTTTTGATCAATCCCTTTCATTGGTTCAATTATTTTGATAAAATTTGGAAGACAACCAAGCAATGGATGTAACTTGAAAATTAATGTGGTTATGATATCGAGAGCTTAAGACTAGATGCAATGAATATTGGAATGACTTAAAACACAATAACTAGGGTTTTGTATTTGTTAATGCACAAGTTGATATAATTTGAAGGCTAAACAAAACTTAACTATAATATCAAATGAATAATTTTGAGTATTTGAATACACAAATGAGAGTGGTCTTGATGAAGGAGGAGGATATCTTTTTATACATGTCCCAATTGCATGTTTTGACCCTTGACATTGAAATTAGGAAGAAATGTTAAGTTGAAACTAGGTTGACCCAAAGCCATTATTTATTTCAAGAGATTTTTAAAATAAGTCAAAACTACACATGCATTTTTAACTTAAATTTAGACTACACTTAGAAATACTAATCTTAGAATCTAAATTGATTTTAATAAAGATAAAAAAATATTTTAAATGTAAATCTAAATCTAATTTTGTAAGAACTCCAAATCAATTGATAAAATCATATACTAAAATTAATATACTTAAAACATCCACATGCCTTTCAAGTGTCTCTGGTTGACCGTTGGAATGTGGTGCTTGCCAGAATTGAGAAGAAGCCTTCTTATTGGATCACTCTTTGGCTAGTAAATTCCAGATTTGTTTTAAAATTCTTGTGGCCACTCATATTTACTATTCTTCTTGTTGGATCCTTTCCAAAGCTTCTTATTTGAAGTTTGAAAAGCTTCTTCGTGATTTTTTGTGGGGGCCTCTTCAAAAGATTACAAAGGTTTTCACCACGTTGCTTGGGAATTTTATTGTCTCCTACGAGATTCTAGTTTTGCAGCCAGCCAGAGACTTTCAAGCATCTCTTCTGGTTTTGTTGTCGTGCTCAACAACTTTGGAGTTGGATTCATGACTTCTTTTGCCCCTTTCGGCCATAACCCTTTTTCTTGACATATGATTCCTTTGGGGGATTGGCTTTGTATTATTCCTTCAAGTATACCCAAGTCTGTCACGCTTTTAGAGTGGAGATTTTATTTTGCTTATGGAAGGACATGTAAATGTTGTTATTTTCTCTCACAACTCTATTGATTTTGTTGTTTCACTTTTCAATAAAGCTTCTATTTGTTCCAATGTGATGCTCCAAATTCAGGTCCAAGCTAGTAAGGTGGCCCTAAAGGTTGTGCACCTTCACGAGCTACTCGACCATTGGGATAATGCCTCATGCACAGTGGCCAGAGTGCCACCCCGTGCATCGTGGCCAAAGTGCCACCAGACAACTCTATTTCTTGCAGTCGTTCTCCTCCTCGCAGTCGATGATGCGGCTAGAGTTTCTTTGCTCAATGCTCACAGTCTCCCAGTTCCCAGGCTCCTCGTCACCACTTTGGTGGCAAGGGCGGTTCATCGCAACAACATTTTGCGTCGCCTTTGCCTGGAGGTGTTGCCTCTAGGTGGCCCTCGAGGGGGTGGGGCTAATGCCTGGTGGCGATAGTAGCTAGTTTAAGTCTAGTGGTGATGGGATCTGGCCTAAGTCTTCCAAATTGCTCCCTTAGTTGGCTTTGGCTATTTCTCCGGCTCAGAATGGTGCACAAGATAAAGATAAAGAAGATAATGTTGAAGATGAGTGGTCTGTGTCTAATGTCACCCCAGACACCGCTGATGTATGGGGCAAATCGGATGACGGGACCCTCGTTTTTCATTCACACAAAAAAGAAAAACTATCATTGGAGATATTCATTAGATACCGCCTAATAGTAGGAGGTTGACCCGAATTGAGGGAGGCATGAATGCAACCTAGATTTGGTATTCGTGCATTTATCTTTTGAAGATCAAAATTGTAGCCATTAATAGATCCAATAATGTTGGTGAGACGAGTTAAGATATAGAATACCTCAATCTTAGGTCTACAGGCACTGCTCACTCTATGTTAATGATGGGCTTTGGATTGTGTCAGTAAATTTAACTTAGTAAGATATCTAGTCCATCGTTAAATTGTTGAGTACAGCAATATTGTACTAGTGCAGTGTTTAATGGACTTAAAAAAGGCGTATTTTCGTAGTGCAGTGTTCAATTATATAGTTTGAGTTAATTTTTATTTATCAATATTGAATGAGTAAGTAATGTTGTACAACAATTTATCACCCATAACAACGAATAATTTATTTATAATATATAGTAATTAAAATAGCCCATACACTTCAATATTAAGACACAAGTTTGGTTATTCACCTCCAGTAGAATCACAGGCACAAAGTTTGCAGAGCTCAAGTTTTGAGGGTTTGTTTGCAGAACTCTCTTCTTGTTAAGAAACATTCCAAAATCAATTAGGTATATAAAGACTTTTGATCCCTTAACAAACTAAAAAAAATGTCAGTGGAGTCATAATCAAAAGGGAAGGAAATCAGATTGTTGTCTAAGTCAATTTGGAATTAAAACAATATCAAGTTTGATACTGAAAGACAATTCCATGAGTTGGATGTTTTCATGGAAGTTGTTCCCAGAGAAACTTGAATACATTAGAGCAATTTATTATCACACTACATTCATATATGATATTTAAAAACTACAAACGTAGTTGATATATAGAAATCATTCATTCTTAGTGCCCACTCATCTAAAAGACTGTTTTTGTAAACAATGTTGGTGTGAGCAGTATTGTGTTGATCATGAAATAGAGCAAGCATTGGGATTTTCGTCACTGAAAATGTACATTCCTCCAGGAACATATGAATGGCACTGGCAAATCCTGGTAGGATAATACACAACTTCTTTTGGATCCTCTTCTGGATTCTTAGATTTCTCTTCTTTTGGATCCTCTTCTGGATTCTTAGATTTCTCTTCTTTGTAAGCACCCACACTCATCAACTCTGTATATCTTGACTTCTTCAGCTTGGTTGTTAAAACAACAGGGTCTGCATCCCCTATTACAGTTATTGTCTGCTTCTTCAAATCTATGCTTACAGAATTTACGCCTGCATCCAATCAGCAGAAATGGACATTGATCCCCCCACTTTCTTAAAAAGCCATAAAAATCTGAAGAACAAAAAGAACTTTATTCAGTTACTCTCTAGAGCTTTACCTGGGACTCTGGCAATTGTTTGCATTGCCTTTCTCTTGCATTTTCCACAATTGATTTCTGATTTCAACACAATTTTCTGCAAACCCAGAAAGAAAAACAGGTACAATTAAGGTACATCTAATTCTGAAAACAAAATAAAAATAAAAATAAATTATTACACCTTAAACAGGAAGCCTTTTTAGCTTGAACTATTTCTGAATTTGACTGCATGAATTTTCTTACATCAATATTTGTAATCACACTCCACAATTCATCATTAAAATGAAGAACCCATAGATAACATAAATCCCAAAAAAAAATCAACTTTTCAAAACAAAACAAAACAAAATTAATGTGATAATTTTAAGCTGTACATGTAAATTGATTTGTTACCTTAGCCCGCAATATACATTATCATACCTTCATTTTTTTCAATGGATGTGGCTTCAAAAGCCTGCGGAGGTTTGTGAAGAAAAAATTGTGTGAGATGATTTGAGCAGGCAAGCAAAGCAAGGGTTCCTATAAATCATGTGCCCATTAAATGAAGAAAACCAAGGTGAAAGAAGGTAACGTGGACATGTTGACTTGAAAACATAGTTTAATAATAGTAAATAAGGACTTGACATTTTATTAAGAGCTTATTACAGTAAAGGAGCCATCTTTCTATAATTTAAAAAACAGATTTAAAAAGCTAAATTTAAATAATTTCAAAGAATAGATTATCAAATCTTTAATTTTAGTATCTTTATATAAAATGTAAGGTTGGAGAGTAGTATTTAAAATGTTTGATATATCAAAATAATTTATAATTTTTTAAAAAAATCAAACATTCTAATTGATTAAGTAGTTTTATATTGATAAGAGATATCAAATTTCCACAATTCATAATCATGAGTCAATTTTGTTTTTGGTTTTGATTGTGTTTGTGTTTTTGTCATCAATGTTTTGGATCACACTCCATGATCCATGGTCAGGATGAAAGAGAGCATAAAGAAGAGCAAAATTGTGTTCCTTATGCTCTCTTTCATCCTGATGATGGATCATGAGTGTGATTGGAAACGTTGATGACAAAAACATAAACACAATCAAAACCAGAAGCAAAATTGACTCAGTTTTATATTGGCTGTGTTAAAAAAAAATGTTATTTTTATTAATGTACATAGTAGCAAGTTTAGTGTAAACAAGGTATACTTGTTAAAAGAAATTCCAAAGCTTTTCAATAGAAAATGGTTGTGGAAGAGAATAATTGTTGGGTGCTTATTTGATTGTTGAAAAAAGGATTGTTGAAAAAAGCAACATCTACTTTTTTTCAGCTTTATCTTTGGAAAGTTTATGATAAGATTTCTATAAAGTTCTTAATAATAAATAAAATAATTTTAGTCAAATTTAGTATATATGATGAATAGTATCTATATTACAAATTTCATAAAAAAAGATGGGTGGAAAAAGTTACACCCCTAAAGTATCTCTATATGAAATATAAAGCTGAATTCTAAAATAATTCTAATATTTGAAATGTTTAATATAATATATTAAAACAATTCATAATTAGAAAGAATACAAAATTATAACTAAATGGTTTTGCATTGGTCTTGCTAAAGAAGACTCTGTGTGGAAAAAACACTCCTATCATGAAAGCACATGAAAGTAGGTAAGTTCAGTATAAAAAAATATAATTGCTAAAAGAATTCCAAAACTTTCAAGTAGAAAAAGTAGAAAATGACTGTTGAAAAAGGCATCATCTACTTTGTTCCCACTTACCCCTAGAAAGTTCACAATATAGATAGTTTGTTTTTATATTTTTGAACATAATATCAATGATTACAAATATTTCTCAAAATTAATTGAATAGAAAATGATGATTGAAAAAGGCAATATCTACTTTGTTCCCACTCACCTATAAAATATTTATAATGTAATTTATTTTGTATATTTTTTAATAATAACATCAAGATTTAGAATCATACTTCACATTCCATCATCATTAATGTTAGCATTTTTTTTCTCCAGGGACCAACATATTTACATGTCATGAAGAGAGCTGCTTAACATTGTTATAATAAATAATTCCTGTTTTTTTTTCTGCTTGATAGGTGTTGACATAATAGAAATTTCTTGTATTATTGATGTACTTGCTGTTAATGATTTTATTCATTATAATTATTTTGTGTCCTTGCTCTTGACTCTCGTAGATGTGAATGGTTATATTTACTTAATTATTCTGTTGTAACCAGCTGTGCTCAATTTTAAAATATTATAATTAAATGGGTAGAATGGTGAAAAGGCGAAGAAGAAGTATGTGTTCAATTTGTTGGTAACATTCAAACTCATATTCAATGTGAGAATTCCTACTATTTATTTAAGTTTTGATTAAAATAATTAATAAAAGTATTAGGAATATTAAAACAGGAAAATCTGTGAGAATCAAGAAAGTTTAGTGTTTCTTTTCTAGTAGTTGTTGACATTATTGGGGTGAGATTTGAGTATATCTGCATTCCAATTTTCCACTTTCCTCTTTTTGATGATGGATCACTAGTGAATGCAAAAGCTTGTTCTATATACATTTCTTTCTGTTATGAAATATTTTTTAAAATTTTGTAGTAAAAAATGACATTAACAATGCCGTTATTTCAATAATTGAAAATTTGAAGGTTAATTTTGATCAATAGAAATAGAATAAATATTTATCATTGGTGTGAATAAGATATAAAAATGCTATTAACTATTTGAAAATTGGTTTAGTGGATGTTTAAATAGAGTGGTTATTAACTTACTAGATATTTTTGTGGGCGTGAATTTACCGTATGTCGTTTTTGTAACAATGTATTTGTAACTATTTTCCAGCCTTTATACATTTTTTTATTTTTCCACACAAGCCTCCCAAAGAGTATGTTGTGATGGTGTACATAAAAATCAAAAACACCCTCCCCATATATTAAAAAAAAAAACTATTAAGTATATTTATTTTGAGTAGACATTTGTTTTTTCAATATAAAGGCATCAAACTTTAAAATATTTATTAATGTGAAACTATTAATTATATAATAGTTACTATGTTTTTGGCTTTTCTAAAAGTAAAATTAAAAATTAAATACAAAGTTAAATAAACAAATGTAAAAAAGGTAACAATGTAGGCACTTACAAAATAGGCCCATTTTATTTAAGAATGATTTTATTATTAAATGATATTACTAAGATTATATTTATTGTTGAATATTTATTGATATTTTGATATGTAAATAATTGTCAAATTTGAAGTAAAAAATAAAACTTTACAATTTAAGACATGAGACACTTTATGCCACCATATAATAATCTACATAAATAAACTAGCATAGATATCTAAAATATATCTATCTAAAAAATGCCCAATAGCTATTTTATTTTACTTTAAAAACTGTTTTATTTTTTTTTAATAAATATGAATGAATTTGGTCAACGGAGACATTCTCACAAAGAATTATATGCAAAAAATAAATTGTCGATTGTTTCAAAGGACAGCTATCTTAAAACATCCTTCTTTGTATTCTATTTTCAGTATAACATATAGATGCAATGTTTAGTAATTAACAAAATGAGCCTCGTGTTCTATAGTTCATGCCTAAAGGGTCTTCATTGCATCCTCCTTATAGTTGGAGTTGGAGTCATCATAGATGAGGGCAAAGGACTAGTCCATTGATTTTCTTGTCATGACTCTTATTATGGCTTTCAAGAACTCTACTCTCATCTCACTTTATTATTTTGAGCCACATCATTTTGACTACCACCCTTAATGATAAATGGGGCCCATGGACCATTGTGAGGCTTGAGAATGTTAGGCCAAGTGCCATTTTCAATTAAAAAACCTTGATTGAGGATAATGAGTTCTAGAACATCTTTTAAACCTCCACACCACCTAGGTTAAGTAGATATTCCACCATGACTTGAATGTTATCCTTTGGCTCTCCCAAATCTAGAAGAATTACAACAAACATGTATGTCTACATTAACCTTGTAGTGGGAGATGTAGATATGAAAGTTTCTACCAAGACCATAAAAATGGTGAGCAACACAATGTAAATTTTCTAATTGAAGATATTCAACAACCTGCAGTCAAATATGTCACCCAAGAAATCTATTTGCCATTTTTTTGCTATAAAGCAATTTGTGGTATCCATGAGTCCCAGCCTTGAGAGTAGAGATTGATTCAATGAACAAACCCCCATAACTATATGTGAGTTGACTATGGGGTAAGTGCAAAAATATGGGGGACCAAAAAGGGGTTTTAAGTGGCCACTTTTTTCTAAAATCAAGAAATACTAACCTTGGATGAGAAATTGTAGTTACAGTCAAAATATGAAGGTGCAACAAAAATAAGTCGTAGTGCTCTAAATCTACTTTTAAAACTAAATTATTATTTTTTAAATGGTAGAGATTAAGTGGTTCAAAAAGGGGGGCTACACAAATTGGTCCTATTTTTTCAACATAACATAGTGTTTGGTGTGACCCACTTAAAATGTTAACTTTTTTTAGTATTTTAAAAATTAGTTTGGTAAGAAATTAGCTAACACCATGTAGTTTATCTCTGATTTTTGTGCTAAATTTTTAATGAATATAAGTTTTTTACTAATTTTCAAAGTGGACATTTCCTGAAAAAAATAGAAAATTGAGCATGCTCCCCCCTAAATTTTTTGAAAATTGATCAAAAATCAACTTTTTTTTAATGTGTAGAATGAAGTCTAATTTCTAAAAATGTAATCTATTTGAAATTTTAATGAACAATTAAAAATAAAAAAATACCACACATTGGTTTTTGACAAAAAATGCATACGCTAACAAAAAAATTAAAGATGAAAACTTTAACATACTCAAAATGTGAAAAAAATTACATGGTTAGATATCTAAGAGAGAGTTTAACATTATCATGGTGTTTTTTTATTTGACATTGAAATAAGCGCAAACCTGATGGGGAGCACACTCAAGATTATGCCATTCTTTTAACAATTTACACAAACGTGTCTTTGGATGTTGAAAAGCCACTCCAAGCCTTTGGGTTGGAAGCCCAAGAAAAATCCAAGCCAAATGTATGGAAATTTCTAAAGTAAACGAAAACGCAAGCATGCTATAATGTGCTCATGTTATTTGAATGCTTTCACAAAACATGAGCATGTTATAAAGCTCTTGTGTTATGCTTCACTTTGAAAAACTTCTTTCTCTTTCTTTTTTCTTTCTCTTTCTCTTTCAATGAAACTATATACATGAAATAGACATTTAAGTTGACATTTATATATGGATATTTAATTTATTATACTTTAAGTGATATTTAATGTATATAGTTTTAGGATGTTTGAGTGGTTTTGAATCTCTAGGAGTTATAATGCAAAATCTAGTTTTTGGAAGATCTTATAATTTTTTAGACTTAGTAAGGGGTTGACCCTGCAGTGCAATGGTTAAGTTGCAAGGGCAAAAGTTGGGCTATCTAAGGTTCAAATCCCACGACTTGCTTCAATGGAGCGAAAGCTTAAAGTCGGTTTCGACACCATCAAGTCTAGTGGAGTGAAAGCTTAAAGTCAGTTTCGACACCATCAGGTTGCAAGGTTGTGGTTGATTTCAGGGTGTTGCCCCTTAGCAATGATTTACCAAACAAAAAATAAAATTAGACTTGGTCAAATTTTAGTAATCATTCTAGGTCAAATTTTAGTAACCAACAAGTTGTATCATCTTTCTCTATCTCACTCATTGTTAATCCCTTATGCTCTAGACCTCTCTCTCTCTCTCCTCTGACTCTCTCTACCTACCTATCCCTACCACTCTCTCTATTGCTCTTTATCTCACCTCTCTCTCACCTCCCTCTCCCTCCCGAGCCCTCCCTCCTTCCCTTTCTACTTCTCTCTATCTCCCCACTCCCTCTCTCTACCTATCTCTCTATCCATCACTCCCTACGATTCTCTCTACATTAAGCTCTATCTCACCTCTCTCTCTACTCTCTATCTTTTTTATCCCTCTTTACCTCTCCCTCCCTCCCCTCTCTCTATCTCTACTCTCTCTCACCTATCCATCTCTATCTATCCCTTCCTCCTCCCTATCTCTCTCTTTCTCCTTTTCTCTTTCTCTCCTTCTCTCTCTACTTCACTCTATCTCACCACTCTCTCCCTCCCTCTCTAATTCTCTCCATCTCACCTATTCCCCCCCTCTCTCTACTTCTCTCTATCTCTCCTATCTTTCTATCTCTCCTTCCATACCTCTTTGTCCCTCCCTCCTTA
Organism: Sequoia sempervirens; assembly: GCA_007258455.2. NCBI lineage: Eukaryota > Viridiplantae > Streptophyta > Pinopsida > Cupressales > Cupressaceae > Sequoia > Sequoia sempervirens. The sequence goes on along the minus strand of VDFB02267090.1, from coordinate 107,491 downwards.
CCTCTCTACTTTTATGTATCTCTCCTCTCTCTCTCTCCATCTTTACTTCTCTCTATCTCTACTCTTCATCCATCCATATGGCCATTCATCTCTCTCTCTCCATGCAGGAAGAGGTAAGTAGAGAGAGAGGTAGTGAGTGATAGAAATATGGAGAGATAGGTAGAGAGGAGGGATGTAAGTAAATGGGAAGGGGCATTTCGGATCAATCAAATCAGCATCAAAACTCAATCTGCGTCCAATCAACGGCATTCTGGCGCAAATCGCGTCAAATCAGATGACAATCAAAAAGCGTCAAATCACGTTTCAATCAGCGACAAAATCCAGACATCCGCGCGCCTCAGATCAATCTGCGGATCAGATCACCAATCCGGATCAGATCCGCGTCAATCGATCCGGAACATCGTCGACCAGTCAGCGATCAAAGGTCGAGAAGGGATCGAAAGATCGAGAATCGTCGAGAAAGAGGGAGAATTAATATAAAAGAAATAGAAGGAATGTCAGGTCAGAAGAGTAGAGGTCGACATAAGGACAACAATAAGGTGAGATCGACAAAACCAAACGGTCACAAAATTGGCTAAGTTTGGTAAAGATCTTCAAACAAATTTAATGGGTGGACGAGATCCGAAATAAATCAAACCATAATCAACTCGCGTCGAAGAAGTCACAAAAGAAGCAAACTATCACCGATGCTCCGTTTTGGCTTATTCAAATAACATGAATGTGCTATAACACACTCACATTATGTGCAAACCAAATCATAACACAATCTTGTTTCATTATAAGACACTCATGTATTCTCTTTTTTGGAACCAAAAAGTGTAGTGGCCACTTTTTGGTCCCCATCTTGGTGCACATGCCCTATGATTAAACATAACTAAGCAGATACTTCAAGTATCAAGTGACAACAATCATAATAAATTATCTCAGTCTTACAAACGAACCATCATTTTCAACCCAACTCCACGCATTCTAGCATGGTCAAAAAATCAAAAGATATCTCTCACCACAGACTCAGAGAGTTGTCAAAGAAGTAATCATTTTTCATTGCTCTTGCAACCACCCCATTGGAAATCACATCAACCTCCCCATTACCTTCTCGAAAGATATGACTAATTATGAATTCTTAAAACTATTTTATTATATTACGACATAAGGTAAGGATAGTAGCTATTTTCCAATTGAAAACTGAGTGTTTCCTTATGACATCTCCACCACTTGTGAAATGCCTTCAATATGTATTCTTTAGAGGTTCATTTAATGCTTTGGCTTCAACTTCATTATTTGTGCCATTAGAGAGCTTTTTTCTATCAATCTAATCAATTCTCTAGAGTAATTCCTTATGGTACATACAACCCCAAATTGGCTCGAGTTACTCTTAGTTGTGCCATCAAAGTTAAGCTTATGTTAAATCTCATTAGGCAACTTCCACTTTATGCCTCTCTTAGGATTCTTCTCTAGATTAACACCAATATTCCCTTAAACAAAGGCTTACAACTATATATATATATATAGCTTATGTTAATACATTTATTTTACTTATATGTAACTTTTAAACTAAGAAAAAACCATCATCATTATTTTGATAATTTTAATTTAAAAAATAATTCAATTTATTACTTAATTTAGAATTATTATGTTTATTATTAAATATTAATATTTTCACATATAAAATTTAAGATAAAAAAGTATTGATTGTAGAATACCTCTCTATATTAATAAAATAATTTTAAAGTAAATAAAACAATGAAACTTCTATATATAATCCTCTTTAAATAAAATCACATTTAAATAAATAAAATGATTCTAAAATAAAATAAAAACTATTAAATAATAAAATGATTTTTTAAGAAATATATCTATCTATACATTACTTATATATAATATTGATCATATTATTTAACTAACAAAATAATTCAACCATAAAATATAAAATTTAAAATATTATTATTGTTATGTAATATATGTGTAAGTATTATTATTTGATATTATTATTATTATCATTTACCTCACACACATAAAATAATTAAATTAAATTGTGATATTGCTATCAGAATTCAACCATGTAGTTTTAGAGTCAAACTCATTGACCCATGTTTAAACTACACGGATGAATCTTGATAACAGTATCACAATTTACCACGTTGTGCAAAATACCTTCTACTTATTAATTAAATTAAATTAAAAACAAATATTTAAATATCATTATTTTATTCTCTCATTTTTCACTTCTTAATAATATATTTTTTTAATCATTTATTTAGATCTTTATTATTTTTATTTTATTTTTGTATTGAATATGCATAGAAATACAAAGAAATTTTTTTTATTGTTTCTAGAGTCTTTCCTCTTTTTTATATTGGTCTGGTCCCCGATACTATGGGGGTTTATTTGTCACCATTTATGTAACGTTAAAATTAATATGCCGGTTTAGATGTCACCATTTATGTGACGTTAACATCCAATTTAAAAGTATTTTTCTATTAAATGCACTCGAAGTTCGAACCTCTCTGGATTGAATGCCCTCCGCGGGATAAGTTGCAGATTGTGAAATTACAGTAAGAAATGTTGGGACCGCCACCCGCCGGTCAACCGTCAAGTCAAAACCGGGCCTGTCCGCTTCTCTACCATTCAATTCACTTTTTCAAGTACATCGATTACGTAAAAGATCGATATATTTCATTCATGATATAAACCAGATATCCGTGGCCTGTACGAACCCGCTAAGAAGAACTTAGTGGCATGGTCTTAAAGAGTACACACTAAGTTTTGTCCTTTTGTGAATCAATATTTTTATTTTTTATTTTGGTTTTTAATTAGATTATATTATTTCTATATATAATAAATATAATTTCAGTAAATAAATTTGTATTAAATTTTTTATATGATGGTGATTTTTTTTTGGGATTTCTCTTACACATGCAAATGTTTTGTTCTTAGGGTTATCTTTATATTTTAGAGTTAAATCTAATACATGTCATTGTATATCTTATATTTTAGAGATAATTGTGATTTGGATCCACTTTTGTTATGTTTCATTGTTCATGATTTTCATTACAGTTTGGACTTCCATTGTTTACTTCTTGATTAATTTATAAGCACTCTTTGAATAATTGTGCTTCATTATTAGATCATTTTTCATAAGTCTCATGGATCCTTATCTTTAAGTAAGGTGTTCATTCATGTATTACTAATTTTGATGTGTTTTTATGTTCGTTGCATTCAATACTTCCATCCTTTGTACTCTTATACCTTTCTATCTTATGAATGGGTATGTATTATTTATAATAATATTATTTTATCATGTATGTGATTTCCCTTCTTCATAGAACTATCTCATAGCTATGAGATTCACTTCGATTATACTCTTCTTTTGACTACTAATAGTAATTCTCACATACACTTTGATGTTTAACTTTCAACAAACTAGTTATAGCTAGAATGTACACTTTGAAGTTGTTATGATTTTGTTTAGACTAGTGATAATGATGTTGGAACATACACTTTGATTTGACACTTTGATAGTAAGTCTCTGTTAAATCGTTTAATTTGTTTTGCCTATATATATATATAAAGCACAATACAAATGATTTGATTCAAACAATATTTAAGTGTTTATTAAAATTTATCATATATATAATAAACACATAAATATTGTTAGAATTGAATCATTCGTATTTGTGCTTTCTTTTCCAAATAGACTGTAAAATAATAAACAAAATTATAAACAAAATTAAACGATTTATAGAGACCTATATGTATTTATATTTATATTTTATATTACTATATAATATATTATTTTATATTATTATCCAAATAAACTATAAAACAATAAAAAAATTAAACAATTTATATTTATATTTTCATGTTAGTATATAAAATAATATAAGTTATATTATTATATATGCATGTATATATTTGTTTTTATTAGCAAGTTGTGGGATTAGCACTCATTCTCATATAATAACATATCAAAATAGAAAATATCTTTAGACCTACCTATCAAGGAGTAGAGAAAATATGATAGAGCAAACAACTTCAAACCCACAACTGTACAGTGTTAATGAAAAAGAAACAACAATAAAGGAGGAGATTAGTAGAGCCCAAAGAGGGGGGTAAGCAAAGCGAAAAAAAAGACTCAAAAGGAAAAGAGATCATTAAGTATAATACCTAGACAAAGTAGAAATGTGATAACATCAACAAAAGATCCATCACATTCATTTGGCTAAGCCCTTTTTCTTGCTTCGAGTGAGAAGAACATCCATTGTCCACAATGTCCCTAACTTCAATATGAAATTTCTTCGCTTTAGATTTTTTCCCTTTCTTTTCTTGTCATGTTAATGCGAGAATTTGAAATATAAAAATCAATAGGCTTATTTGCAAAGGCCACATCTACATCTACATCTCCAATGGAGAAAAAAGTATTTTCAAAAGGAGGGGGATCAAGATTCAAGGTCAAATCTGGCACCTCGACATGAGCAACAATAAGGGATGACAAAGACAGAATGGGAGAGGGGTAGGGTTCGTTTGCTTGGCCAATTCCATATAAAAGGCATTACAAACATGGAAGGGATTTGATTTATTTTTGTAGGTCATAAGGATTTGAGACTTCATGTTAGGAGAGACTATTGTAGGGATTCAAGTGTGGGGCAAAAAGGGGGACAACCTTCTACATAGAGCTTGTCGTAGCCCCAAGGGGGTTGTGATGTTGAAAAATGGATTTAGGGTCTAAACCACACAAGGGAAAATGACTAAAATTGATCTCAAACACTCACTTGTCTACTAAAATTAATGCAAGAGCCAAAATGGTGGATTAGGGTTTCAGTCCTTTGGTGGGTGTGTGTTGATGATGATTATTTGACTTAATTTGATAATGTAAAGATGCACCTAGGTTAACTATCAGAATGCAACGAACTATTATGATTTCTAAAAAATATAGAACTGAAAGACAAAAATAGAATTCAGAAGAGCAAAGAGTAGACATAGATGAACCTGTAATATAAATTTAATGTTGAAATGGTTGGACAAGGGCGCGGTTACCCTAGACTTGGAAGTGTAGACACTCAAAATCAAATTGTAGATCTTTGTTGGTCCCTACATGTATCTTCTTCTCCTCTATACTTAGTTTTGGAACTTCGTGTGTTGTTGACAAAATCCACTTTCCCTAATTTATTGGCTTGTAGGAATTGAATGCTTGAATGAGCAATTAGGTCTTCAATCCTCTCCCAATTCACTTCAGATATGTAACCTACACACAAGAAAGAGGGGAAAGGGTTGTATCATATAGGAGACTTCATAAGTCAAACCCCACTTTGGTATTTCTACATCTACAACGGCTATGATGATGTAAAAGAGAGATTACCCTCAATTAGGCAAAGGCTAAATGATAAACAAGTTACAGATTGATAATTAATACAACTCACCACTTAGATCTACATTCCTTGATGGACTAAAGTCATTGTACTCATCACCTTCAAGGAGAATTGGATGCTTTATTTTAAGTCTTTCAATTGTTAGTATTCATAAAATAAATAGATATGAAACATAAAAAAATCACATGAAAACATGATGCATTGCTAACATGATGCTTGACTGAAATAATGTTGCTATAATTCTATAAATTCTACTATTGACTGCTTTATTGCTCAATCACTCACTCAATTCACTTTCCAAAATTGCTAGCTCCCGTTAGGTGTTTCATATGATGAAAAATACTTGTATTTATATCCAATTCTTCAATTTTCCACAAATTAATTATCAACAATCGACAAATGATTTTAAAATTTGTAAGTGTTAAAATTTTGACATTGATATATGTGAATTGGGGTCAAAATAGGATGGAAAATGATGCTAGCGCCCTAGACTAGACCTATTTTGGGGCCATAAACATTGGTAAGTAAACATTAAATTTAAATATTCCCAATTCAACTTCTAATTTTTTGAAGATTATTACAAAATGGGTAAATTAAATGCACAATTAGGTCTAAGCACATAAGGGGGGGCTAAACCTAGTGTGAAATTGTCAAGGGTGACAATTTACGATGCTACATTTAGCCCCCACTTTAGTGAGAGTATGAACTTATTCTCATGCTCATACTAAAGTAAGGATAAGCCAATAAGGGTTCAATTGTCCAAACATTAAAGAGAGATTATGACATTGAATCTAGGGAAAGCGCTAGTCCCTAGGCTCAAGATCTTATAAGACAACAATATAAAGACAAAGGAACACACAAATATGAGGTGAAATGCAACATGATAAAAAAAAAAGCATACACGATGAAGACACAAAACTAACATAATATAAGCATAAACATGAAATGTAAACACTACATGATGCAAACACAATGCACACATAATGCAAACATGCAAAAGGGGGTATGACAATCACAGACTAGCAAGCTCCACATAATTCTCACTAGGATCCATACTCAAGGCATTTATGAATCATAGGCTAACAAATGCTAGGTGACCCATGAACCAAAGCATCATTGGCTAGTGAAGTTTGATATTCACTAGGTGAGCTTTGACAAGAAACAAAACATGTTCTAGTGAAGTCTGATATTCACTAGGTGATTTTTTGCAACAATAACAAATCAAAAACACACAAGGGCTAGTGAAGTCTAATATTCATTAAGTGGGTTCTCATGCCAACCATACCAAGAATTATAATCCCAATAATTTTGATAAGGTGCTACAAAATGATCAACATTCTAAACACGTATCACAAATATCAACATGTGTGAACAAAGTGAAGCACATAATGGAATGCATGGCCCCACCTTAAATTAATTAATAATGCCAACTGTGAGAAATTTCCTTTAAGGTAGAATAAAATAGTATATATCACATGATAAATCCATGAGAGCTTGTTGGGAAACCTTATGCCAATGATATGTTCCCAACAAAGTTGACTCATGATAAGGGGTTTCCCCCAAAACAAAGCCACATTATTAACAAGATAAAGGCAACACATGAGGGATCTACTGATTTGGCCTATTAGTATAAATTAAAGATAATATATAATACAATCATGCTCAGAATCAACATCATTCCTTGAATGCGTGTGGAACTACGAACACAACAAAGGAATGACACATGGAAATAATATAAAACACTTTTGGGTCAACATGGAAGAGATCTAAATTTCTCAACACCTTGCATCATTCCCAAAAGGAAACATAAGACAAAAAGAAAATGTTCACAACATAAAGACGAATGGAGGTACAAATAAATGAATGTCACAAAAGATTCATTTTATTTGTATCCTTGTGCCAATAAGAACAAGGGTCATCCAAAGAAAAATAACAAAAAAATAAAAGAAACACCAAGCAAAACATTATGGGAGACCACATCATGTGTAAGAAAACACACAAAGACACATAAGAGGCACCACACATGTGAGTCGATCTAAAGAAAATTGTTTGTATCACAATCTTCCTCATCATAAATGGAAGACAAACAATATGCTAAAGGAACTACAACAAGCGTGATACAAGAAGAAGCACTAAGTTCAACACACAGTGAGTCACTCTTATTAGGAGGATCATCATGACTTCCCCCATCTAAATTCATTAATTTAGAAAAGCATAAGAGCTAATGTGTTATGGTCTTATTTTTGTTCTTCTATTTTATATTCTTCACTATCTCAATGTATCACAATAGGTTGCATATTAGTGCTATCAATATGATTGTGAGCACTATCAATCGTACAAGCCTCTTCCATTCTTTTCCTAGGCTAAGATAATTAAGGTTTGGCTTCATGGTTTGATGAAGGTGGTGAGGTAGATTTAGGCGATGAAGAGGATGGATGGGTGGTATTTATTTCATTGAAATTGGATTGGGTGGATGTATGTGTTGCAAGTATGTTGTTAGTGTTGTCATTAATGTTAACAGATGTTCATTGATTTCAACAGCATGGAGATGGTTGGTGTTATCAAGTATTGGTGCTAGTATGGATGTGTTGTGGTTTGATAAGAAGGTGTTGTGGTGTTGTCATCAATGTTGCCATTGATATCTTGGTGGATAAGAGTTGCAGATGCAGTAAGTTCACTTGGTCTCCAAGTGATTTTGAGAAAATTTGAATAAAAGAGTGTGCAGTGTGAGAGAGTTGTGTTTAGTGTTGTGCTCCACATTTCCTCATGGTTGAATATATGCTTGTACAGTTTGGATATGATGACCAGAGGTGTTTAGAGGTTTTATCCAAAGTTTCAGGTTTTGGATCATTATGTAGTGAAAGTTGTGTTTGATAGTTTGTCTATCTGTATAGAAGATTAGCTAGGAGAAATGAGATTGCTTCACATTTCTCCATAGTAAGGTTTCTTGTCTTGTAGATTTGGGCATGTGCTTATATTGTTTGTAAATCCCTTCCCTTTAGGTTATAGGTGTTGAGGTGTTTCGCAAGGTTGGTTAGTAATTTTTTTTTTGTGGCAATGTGTCTGGTTGCACAAAATGATGGTGTTTTCAGTTTCAGGTGATTGTGGAAAAGTTGTAGAATATTCTAATCATTCTGAAATATTCTGAGATGCCATGTGGATGTTGTGAAGTGTTATTTTTTGGTCTGTGTGACCTAGAGAAGCGTGTATGTGGTCGTTTGTAGTGTTAGTGTAAGTTTGGTCGACCTAGGTGTTAGCGCTAATTATGGAAGTTGTTAGTTGTTTGTGGATGTGTTGAGTAGCGTGGTGATGTGGATTTGGGTCCTAGTTAACCCTTGGTGTGGTCATCCTTCACTTATTTCCAGCACAAAGGTGTTTGGTGCTGACCTATTTTAGTGTTGCACATTTTCGGTGCACAGGTTTCATTAAGAACGGGCTAATAGAGATTGTTTAGGTCACAGACGATATAAATGCAAGGTGAATTATTGGAGATATGTGTGGCAAGTGTGTAAAGTGAAAAAGATGTGAATTTTATTAAGTTTGGTGATCTGAGTGTGAGCTTAATGCGTATGACTCTGATGTAGTGAGAAAAAGGGTCTACATTTTTAGTGTGCTTGAAGTTGTTGAAGCTAGTGAGCCGAAGGTTGCAGATGGAATAAAGTTATAGTAGTGGATTTCTCCTATTGCCTTGAGATAGTGAATCTCTTTGTAACAATATTCTTCTAGCTTCTTTCTTCTTGGCAATGAGCCACCCAGAAGTGAGCCCTTCTTTTTTTTGGGCAGTGAGCCCTTGGTAGTGAGCCTAATTATATTTGGTGTTGCTATTTATATATATGTGAGCTAATCCTCACCACATTTTTTCCCTTATTGGATTTTCTATGCAAATCTAGTGTTCTTATGTGTTTGGATGTGTTTGCATTACTGTTTCATATGTTTACATTTTTCCAATTCATGATAAGGGTTTAAGGGCTAACAAGGGTTTGAATGTTGATGAGGGATTGAATATTTTTAATGGAAAAATGATTCACCCCCCTCTCAATTTTCATGTGCATCTAATAATTGGCATCAGATGTGTGGTTCCTTGGAGAAAGCTTAACTGCTTGAGGTAGATCTAGATGGCACACATGAAGGGTGTCAAGCTCCTACATTTGATGGAATAAATTATACTTACTGGAAGGCCAAGATGGATTCCTTTTTGTTCTCTCTTGGATTGGGTGTCTAGTATTTAGTTGAAAAAGGATATAATATTCATGTCGTTGGTCTAACAAGTGATGATGAAACTAAGGAATATGAGAGCAATGATAAAGCAAGGAATGCTATTCTAAGTGGTCTCTCTGATTATGAACTTGGGAAGGTGATAAACTTGAAATCTACTAAAGATATCTGGAAAAAGTTAGAGAGTATTTATGAAGGAGATGATAAAGTCAAGCAAGGAAATATGCAAAAATAAAAAGCCATATTTGAAACCCTAAGGATGTCTGAAGATGAAGATATTAATGCCTACATGCTCAGAGTGGATGAATTTTCAATGCCATCAGTGGTCTTGGTGGTAAGCTAGAAGAAAGTGAAGTTGTGAAAAAGGTATTAAGAAATCTTCCTAAAAATTATAGTTCTAAAGTTTTTAATATTGAGGAAGCTCAGAATTTGGATAGTTATTCTAGAGATTAGATGTTTGATGCTTTAATTTTTTATGAACCAAGAGAGTTTGGTCAAGCTACTACAAAGAAAGAAACTAATTTTAAATTATACAAGGTAGAGAAGGTTGATGAATCAAATTTGGATGATTTGGATGAGGTGGAAGCAAATTTTGTAAGGATATTGGAAAAGGGCACTAACAAATACATATGTATGTTATCCTTTAAGTGTTTCAATTGTGGAAAGATATATCATTGCTTCTAAATGTCCAATAAAAGTTTCAAATGACAAACCTAAGGATCATAAAGTAAATTTTGTTAAGAAGAGTTATTATGTTGAAAGAGACAATGGTGTATCTGATGATGAGGGACCATACGATCCTGATGAAGACAATGATGAATTCTTGTTCATGGCTCTAAAATTTGGAAGTTCCAATTCTACTTATTCTAAAAGATGTGTGAAGGAAAGTTCTCTGGTAACAGGTCACAACATTGAAGGAACTATAGTGACTACTTTTCATGCAAGAGAAGACATAAATTACTGGATAATTGGCAATGGATGCTCAAATCATATGACAGGGGATAAAGAGTAAGTTTCTTAAACTTCAAAAGTATGATGGTGGTCTTGTTAAGTTTGGTGATGATACATCTGCTAAGATTTGTGGAAAAGGTTCAATTAGTTTTGATGGTGAGCAATAGATGATGTTCTTTATGTGAAGGGTCTCTAACATAATATTCTAAGTGTAGGATAAATATGTAGCAGAGGATACAATCTTATGTTTCAAGATGATGGTTGTGAAATAAAAAAGGGAAGATCTAGAACCTTTGTTGTTGTAGATACAAGGATAGAAGGTAATGTTTATCAACTTAAAGGTAGTGGTGCTAAGTACTTTATGTCTAAAATCAATGAAAATTGGCTATGACATAGAAGAATGGGTCACATCAGTTTTGATAGCCTAGTGAAGATCAATTCTAGTGATGTGAGAGATTTGTGAAAAATTAAAAATCCTATCAATGCAATGTGCAAGAAATGTCAGTTTGGAAAGCAAACAAAGAAGAGATTCAAGAAAAAAAAAATCTACCATAGGGCCTTTGGAATTGGTGCATATAGACCTATGTGGACCTACCTGAATAAGAAGATCACATGCTGACAAGTATTTTATGTTGTTAACTGATGATTATTCTAGAATGACTTGGGTAACATTTCTTAAAGAAAAATAAAAAGCTCTAGATAAGTTTAAAGCATTTAAGTTTATGGTTGAGAATGAAATGGATGTTAAAATCAAGTGCTTAAGGTCTGAAAAGGGTGGTGAGTTCACCTCTAATGATTTTAACAATTTTTGTGAAGATTGTGGAATTAAGAGGCATTTGTCAGCTCCTAGAACTCCTCAACAAGATGGAGTTGTGGAAAGGAAGAATAGAATAGTTCAAGAAGTAGCAAGGACTATGATGAAGCAAGAAAATCTACTGGATGTCTATTGGAGAAAAGTAATTCATACTATAGTCTACATTCTTAACAGAGGTCAAGCAAGAGTGAATAGTTCAAAGACTCCCTATGAGTTATGGTATGGAAAACCTCCTACTATGAAATAATTTAGATTTTTTGGAAGAAAATGCTATATCATAAGACATGAAGAAAATTTAGGAAAGTTTGATACAAGATATGATGAAGGAATCTTCCTTGGATACTCTACAAGAAGTAAGGCCTACTAGTGCTATAATAAAAGGTTGAAAAAGATTGTTGAAAGTGAAAGTGTTAAGGTGGATAAAAAATAACTATAGAGTTTAGTACTGATAGAAGGGTATGAATCTAATGAATCCCCTTGCAATGAAGAAGAAAAGGATGAAGAGAAGAAAAAAGAGATGTCAGTTGAAGAGGAAGAAGCTCCAAAAAATATCTTTAAGATTCCTAAGTATGTGCGAAGAACCATTCTAAAGATTAAATCATTGGAGATAAGATAAAAGGTGTGTTAACAAGGAGAAAATCAACTATGACAAAGGAACAAGTAAAATTTTGTTTACTTTCAGAGGTAGGACCTAAAACTATAACCGAGGCATGCAAATATGAGAATTGGATCAAGGCTATGAAAGAAGAGTTGGAATAGATTGAGAAGAATCAGACTTGGGAATTGGTCCTAAGACCAACAAATAAGAATGTGATAGGAACTAAGTGGGTTTTCAGGAATACGTTGAATGAGAAAGGAAAAGTTGTCAGAAATAAGGCTAGAATTATGTGTAAGGGCTACTCACAAGTAGATGGAATAGATTTTGAGGAGACATTTTCTCCAGTGCAAGAATTAAAGCCATTAGAATTTTTTTAGATTTTGCAACACATAAAGACTTCAAGGTTTATCAGATGGATGTGAAGTCTTCATTCTTGAATGGTGAGTTAGAAGAAGAGGTGTATATTGAACAACTTGAATTTTTTCAGTTATTAGATGATACTAATATGGTATGTAGGTTGAAGAAAGCATTATATGGACACAAAAAAACTCACAGAGCTTAGTATGCAAGGTTAGCTAAGTACTTGTTGTAGTAGGGATTAAAAAATGTACTACAAATAGTAACTTGTACTTCAAGGTTGAGGGAGAACAAATCTTGATTGTGGTAGTGTATGTGGATGACATTATCTTTGGATGAAATGAAGGTATGTGCAAGAAGTTTTTAGAGGAAATACATAAATATTTTGAGATATCAATCTGTGGGGAGATGAATTTATTCCTTGGATTACAAATCAATCAATCAAAAAAAGGTATTTTTATTTCACGGTCAAAGTATGTCAAGGAAGTATTGAAGAAGTTTGGAATGGAGGATTCTAAACTAGTGTGTACCCCTATGGTTACTAGTTGTGAGTTGAGAAAGAATGATGAATCTCCTCAGGCTAATCAAAGCAAATAAATATCAATGATTGCTGGATTGATATATCTAACTACTACTAGACTGGATATTATGTATGCAATTTTTCTTGTGGTAATATTTTAAGAAGATCCCAAAGAATCTCATGTTGCAGCAGTAAAAAGAATATTTAGGAAGGGCAATCTAGATTTTGGTTTGTGGTATCCTAGGGATACTAATTTCCCCTTGAGTGCATATACAAATGCATATTGGGCAGGTTGCACAGATGAAAGAAGTACAAGTGGTGGTGCTTTCTTTCTTGGAAGGAGATTTGTTTCATGGCTGAGTAAGAAGCAAGATTCACTGTCATTATCTACCATAGAAGTACATTACATTGCAATAGCACCACACTACACACAAGTATTGTGGATGACACAAAATTTGAAGGATATGAGAGTATCATATGAAGAACCTATTTCTATCTTATGCAATAATATAAGTGCTATCAATATTTTAAAGAACCCGGTAATGCATTCAAGAACAAAACATATCTCTATCTAGAATCACTTTCTAAGAGAGAAGGTTGCAGAGAATGAGGTGAAGCTAGAGTATGTTCCTACAAAGGATCAATTTGCAAATATATTTACAAAGTCTCTTCCTAAAGATACTTTTGAGTATCTTCTGTAGAAGTTAGGGGTCATTGCTCGTCCTTCTTTCAATTAGATGCATAAGTTGGTGCATTTGTCCAAGTGAGCATTCAAGATACATTCTTGGTCCTAGACTAATGTTAAAGGCTACCTCTCAGGGGGAGTAGGTAGTGGTATTTTTGGAGCAAATTTTGTGCCCCTAAGGCGGAGAGTGAAGAAAAATAAGCGCAGTGGAGAGATAGAGAAGTTGCTTGCTGGTGTTGCAAGTGGTGTCAAAGTGATGTATGCAGATGTCAAAGGGGAAGAGTAGGAAAGAAAAAATGTTCTATGCAGGTGTTGTCCCTTTGAGGAAGCAAAAATAAAAAAGAGAGAAAGAGTAATGAAAAATGTGAAGTATGCAAGAGAGAATTGGTGGAGTTTTTTTCCCTTTCCTATTGATGTCAAAGGGGGAGAGAGTTGGTTGAAAAACCATAGGGAAAAGATTATTGCAGGAAAGAATATGGTCTAAAAAACATAGGGGGAAAGAGTGTTCACAAGAGAATGAGAGAATGAAGAACTCCTCAAGTATGGGGAGAAGAAGTTTGTGAAGCAGAAGTAAAAGAGAAAGCGTGAAGAGTAAGAGATGCTCCAGCCAGGGGAGTGAAAATTGTTGAAAAGTTGTTGTTGGTTGCTTTTGTTGTTGACAATTTTTTAGAGAGATGGTGTTTCCATCAATGACAAAGGGGGAAATTGTTGTAATTATGTTGTTGGTGTTGTCATTGATGTCAACAACATGTAGATGGTTGGTGTTATCAAGTATTGGTGCTAGTATGGATGTGTTGTGGTTAGATAAGAAGGTGTTTTGGTGATGTCATCAGTGTTTTCATTGATGTCTTGATGGATAATAGTTGCAATTGCAGTAGTTTCACTTGATCTCCAAGTGCTTTTGAGAAAATTTGAATAAAAAGTGTGCAGGGTGATAGAGGTGTATTCAATGTTGTGCTCCACATTTCTTCATGATTGAAGATATGCTTGTTTAGTTTGGATATGATGATCAAAGGTTCTTGGAGGTTCTATATCCAGAGTTTCAGGTTCTAGATCATTCTGTAGTGAAAGTTGTGTTTGACATTTTTCTGTCTGTATAGAAAATTGTCTGGGAGAAATGTGATTGCTCTGTATTTTCCCGCAGTAAGGTTTCTTGTCTTTTGGATTTGGGAATGCACGTACATTTTATGTAACTTCCTTCCCTTGAGGTTTTAGGTGCAAAGGTGTTTTGCAAGGTTGGCTAGTAAGTTGTGTTTTTTGGTAGTGTCTGGTTACACAAAATGATGGCATTCTCAGTTTCAAGTGGTTGTGGAAGAGTTGCAGAATATTTTGATGATTCTAAAATATTCTAAGATGTTGTGTGGATGTTGTGTGAAGTGTTTTTGTGTGGTCGTGTGACCTAGAGAAGCGTGTAGGTGGCCACTTGTACTATTAGTGCAGGTTTGGTTGACCTGGGTGCTAACACTAGTTGCAAAAGTTGTTTGTTGTTTGTGGATGTGTTGAGTAGCATAGTGATGTGTATTTGACTCCTAGTTAACCCTTGGTGTGTTCATTCTTCACTTATTTCCATTGTAAAGGTGTTTGGTACCGACCTATTTTGGTGTTGCACATTTTAGGTGCATACATTTCATTAAGGCCGACCTAATGGAGATTGTTAAGGTCGTGGATGGTATAAATGCAAGTTGAATTATTGGAGATATATGTGGCAAGTGTGTAAAGTGTGAAACATTTGAATTTTATTAAATGTTGTGATCTAAGTGTGATCTTAATGCCTATGACTCAGATGCAGTGAGCATAAGGGTCGGTATTTTTAGTGTGCTTGAAGTTGCTAGAGGTAATGAGCTGAAGGTTGTGAGTGGCATAAAGTTGTAGTGGTGGATTTATCTTGTTGCCTTGAGATAGTGAATCTCTTTGTAATAGTATTCTTCTATAATTATCTTCTTTGTTCTTGGTAGTGAGCCACCTGACAATGAGCCCTTCTTTTTTTGGGCAATGAGCCCTTCACAATGAGCCTATTTGTATTCAGTGTTTCTATTAGCATAATTGTATTTGGTTTTTATATTCATATATATGTGAGATAATCCACACTGTGGTTTTTCCCTTCTTGGGATTTCTATGTAAATTTGGTGGTCTTATGTGTTTGGATGTGTTTGCATTACTATTTCATATGTTTACATTTTTCCAATGCATGATAAGGGTTTAAGGGCTAACAAGGGTTTGAATGTTTTTAATGAAAAATTGATTCACCCCACTCTCATTTGTCTTGTGCATCTAATAGGATGTTCATTAGGTAGAGTTATATGCTCTTTAGCAAGTTGATGAGCCATAGCATGACATCTTCGTTTACACTCATTTTCACTTCTATTTCTTCTCACACAAGTTTTCGCTTGTGAAGGGTTAATTGATGTGTTTCCCAATATTGGTCTCTTTTCTTCCTCTTCAAGAGGAAATAAAGGGACCACTATTGGTTAGGAGACCACCATATTCTTAGGTTTTATCCTAAACACTTGTTTTCATTTCATAGGCACAAAGTTAATTATATAGTTATCTCTTGGTCTTTTAT
The DNA here is from genome assembly GCA_007258455.2 of Sequoia sempervirens. Lineage (NCBI taxonomy): Eukaryota > Viridiplantae > Streptophyta > Pinopsida > Cupressales > Cupressaceae > Sequoia > Sequoia sempervirens. The sequence goes on along the minus strand of VDFB02267090.1, from coordinate 91,419 downwards.
AGGATGGTGGTGGTGGAACTACAACATACATACTAGGTGGTTCGGAGAGGATACCTTATTCAAACTGAGATTCATCCTCTACTTATTGGGTAGGGGGAATAACCATAAAAGTCACTAGAGATCGAGGAGCCTCTAGTGGTATATTACTAAGGGATAACTCATCTATGCACTTACCTTTAAAATTTTGATATGACACGAATAATAATTCTTCACGAGGTTTTATGGGTTTAATTGGGTGAGGCCAAAAGTAATCTAGAAAAAAATTCCCATGAGAGGCCAAAGGCTTAAATCCATTATGGTAAATAGTATGTATTTGTTCTTCGAATGGTAATTTAAGACATTTGTGAATAACTGATGGGACCGCATTCATGGATCTTAGCCATGGATGACCTAACTTCACACGAAATTGGTTCAACATCAAAATTATGGTAAATTAAATGGGTATATGTAGAAAGATGTGACACAAAAAAGATGCCACTTTGATTTTATGCTCGAAATGAGCATTTGGTGCCAAATTTGGTGCTCGCCAAACTTAGTTTGGAATGACCAAGCCTTATGCTTGGTTTGGATAACCAAGCATGGGGATTGGTTATTCCAAACCAAGTTTTGTGAGCACCAAATTTGGCACTCGCCAAATGTGAAACATGTTATAAAAACAAAAAATAAACTTCATTTTCATTTTTTTGTTGTTCAACCCATGCCCTTTGCAGATATTTTGCTCCTCAACCCACGCTCACCAAAATACATTGTCATTTTCTCACCTGGAGGTTATGAAATCTTCATCAAGATGCCACCAAGACATTGAGGAGGTTAAAGAGGTAAGTATCTCTACTTTTTAGCTTCAATTTTGATTAAATTGTAGATTGAATAAGGTTTATTTATTAAAATTTATTTTAATTATTAGGTAAGATATTCCACCCCCAAATATTGAAAATCCTCCATCACCTCCTCATGAAGAACCTCCTAAACAAAAACCACAGCAAACACCTCCATCAATTCCTAAACATCCCCCAAGAACACAAGAAAACAAACTAGGGAGAATAGAAGACAATAAAAAATAGCTTGAGGAATTGATTACAAGGTTGAAAGACACTGCTACAACAAACCCTCATAAGAGAGGCATTGTTGAATCCTTACAATCTATGACGTCTCATGTAGGATCAATGAATGCACAATTTAATTTTTGGTCCAATAAGAGGGAAGAAAAAAATAGTTTTATGCAAACAAACTATCCTTTGAGCAAGTAAAGAAAAATAAAATTAGCAAATCTGACTTGTGTGCCCTCTTCATCGACCCACAAACCAATCAACCCTTAGCAACTGGACGTAGGAGGCTCCCCATCCATTAGTGCCACCACAAAGGGATAAAGTAATTTTTGGGATAGGTGGTGGATGGTTTTTGACTAGCCTCCATACAATAATTACAAGGTACCACAATACTTTTTGAGGAAACTCTATTGTGATTTTGTCCTCAATGGGAATCCAAACTATTTTGACTTTCTAGATTTCTAGGTTAGAGATGGGGTCTCCTCACATGACAAGGTGGGGGAACAACATAACCCACAACTAGCATCGAGACCCTTGGGTAGACTTGTGGTGGAGCACATGACTATTCCTTCCATTGTGAAGGACAGTTTGAGGTGGAGACCTTAGACTCCATTACCTTTCTCACTCAGAGCCTTATATAGTATGTGAGGCCTCTAGTACAAGGTGATGTAGGTGAGTCTTCTAGGCCTTGAGTTCAAATCCATTTTTGTCAATATTGTGGTGCTATTTTCACTTATGATCCTAAGAGTAGTCAGGATGCAACAACGTAGGATACATCAGTTGCATAGGGGATGGTTATTGTAGAATATTTGTTGAATGAAACATTTTGCATTGATACTCAGGTAAATTTCATGAACTTCATTTAATTTTGTTTATTAAATTTTATTTTGAGATGTAAGAATAACTAAATTAGTAGAATGATTATGATGAAAATTGAGGGTCAGAGTGTTCATGCTACTTGCAGTGTTCCCAAACCCCTATTTCATGATGTTGTCAAGTCCATAGGTATGTAACCAATAAAGAAATATAATTATTACATGTGAATAGTTGAACCTTATATGAATGGTTTTCTCATAACTGACTTTGGATGCCAAATAGTTTGATGGTAGACCTTTGACATCGACACCGCACACTTATTGTCCTTGATAAACTTTCACCCAAGTAACCTTTATTCATTAATGGTATTGTAAAACAATGTTAGGTAGTTCCAAGATTATTTTTTCCTAATTTTAAAAGAAGAGAAAAAGTGGTCACTTAAGACCCCCTTTTGGTCCCCCATTTCTTTGCACTTACCCTTAAGTGAAGATATCCAACCACTTCAAAGATTGATTATATCTTCCTCTTCTCTTCACTTGTCATTTATTCATTCTTGTTAAATAAATTAGATAAATATTTATCATTTTCATTCTTGTCACTCGTTTTATTTTTGTGCAAGCAAGGTTCATTTTCCAAGCTAGATTTAAATTTTGGAAGTTCTCTAGTATTTTGGTTGTACATATCATAATGAAATGTGCAAACCTATGCATGACAAACTTGCATCCTATGTAGTGAGCTTCTACTTTTGACACCAAGTCCCTTTCTTCCCCTTTTTCTAGTTCTATTAAAAAAATCTATGTATTATTCTTCTTGTTTCTATCAATCAATGATTTACCATTCCCTTATATGCTTTAGCTATTTAACAATCTATTATTTAAATTATTTTAGGGATTGCAGCATTAACTTGTTAAATAGTAGCAAACAAACTCAATTCTAATGTGGCAATAGTGAAAAATCATATAACTAATACACTTTAGCTAAATCAAATTTTTTCCTCTTTTGCACAAAGAGCTTGTCATAAAGGGGGATTATTATCATGAAATTCTCATTCTTGTCTTTGTAATACTTGTGTTACACTAGATATGTTGTAAATCCTCTGGTTTCACATTAAGGATGAATGTTGGATTGTTAATATTATAGTATGAGGATTTATCCCACATATATAACATAATATTGTAATAGTACATTGCGTGGACATTTACGTGTGTATGGAGTTATCTCACATTGGTTGTAATCATTAAGGTTGCTAGCTAGTAACTCTTTATAAGGAGATTATAGTACAAGTTGTAATCATCATGTTCTCAAGTAAGCAATGAAGGTACCTAATGTAATTATTATGAATGTGTTTTGTCGTGCATTATATCCTCTCACAACATAGGTCTTGAGCTTATGCACGACGTGTTTTTCTAACACATTTGAGGTAACACACAAAAAAGTGATTTTAGTCAATTTAATATTTGTAGATTTAATCTAAGGTGGCAAAAAATGATCTAAGAATTGAAACTAATTTTTTAAAATAAGTGATAATAAGAACAAGACAAAATAAAGTTATGAACAAAATTTCACACAGGAATATACTTGTAAACTTACTTTTACATAAAATATTCTAATCAAAATAAACCCAAAATATAAAGATATTAATATAAATTTTTATAATTACAAAATTATAATAAAAAAATATTTATATTATGTTACCTTTTAACACTCTTCATAAATACAAAGTAATAATGAAAAGCATATTGCCTACATGATTAAGTATATAACTAGATATTCATATGGATTGGCAATTAATACCACTAACCTACATGTCAGTGAAAAAGTAAGGAATAGAATATTGATGCATTTCAATTAAGTACTCCTTAAAAGTGATGTGCAGATACTAATCTTTAATTATAAAAATAGTGAGCAGTCATTAAGACATTTGGAGACAGTGGAAAGAAAATATATGCTAGAATTAAATGGGATATGATGAGGAGACTGAAGGTGTGAAGCACACCAAATTCACTATGTATTTATTTTTATAAAATCTAATCAAACAACTTCAGGAATAAGCCACCGACCATCTAATAGCCCTTAAAACAAACAAAGAATTTTTTTCTTTTTCATTTCAATGGATTGATGAATTGATACCAAAAAAAAAAAAAAAAAAGATTTTGAATATTTACAACTGCATGGACATAGATGCTCGATTCTAAGCTGCTATGTTCCAGCCATGGATCACTAAAGCTAAAAGTAGGCCGAAGTAAAACTTAAAACTTCACTCCAAAGAGCATGCTCATGAATTGGGTTTTTTTCCTTAACCCAATAACATAAATCATGCTGTTCTATACAATATGTACTCTGCACAAAAATGTCAATCAGTAAATATAATGATCTTCATCTGTGAGAGCATATAATCCTCCTGGTGGTGTATGTGAATATGAATGAGGGCGCCTGCCATGAGGACTGTACACATGACTCCCACCCATCTCATCAGAATATCTCAGTTGCTCTTCTCTGTAAGCAGACACACTAACCAGTTCTGTAAATCTGCACTTTCTTAGCTTATTTGTTAATGCCACAGGATCTGCATCTCCTATCACAGTTATCCTTTTCTCCTTCAAATCCACACTTACAGAGTCGACTCCTGCAACAAATTAATGAAGACATTTATTAAATTTTTAAATGTGGTTCGAAACGTCAATCAATAACACACAGTTGAATCCAAAAGCTTTCATAACTATTAAATCCTTTTGGAAAAAAAAATGATTACAGTGGGTGTGCTTACCTTGGATCCCTGCTATAGTTTGCAACACCTTTCTCTTGCATTTCTCGCTGTTCATTTCTGATTTCAACACAATTTTCTGCAAACACAGAAGAAACCCACATCTCTGTTAGTGGACTTCTACATTAAAGGAATTGAAAGGTGGGAAAAAAAGATCCAATAGTTACCTTCATTTTCTAGGATGAAATTGAAGTTCTGGTATGGAAGATTTTTGCCACAAGAGGTAGAGTATGATGATGATTTAACAAGCAAAACAAAGGCTTATGAAGGATTTTAGCAACAAGAGGTAGAGTATGATGATGATTTGACAAGCAAAACAAAGGTTTATGAAGGATTTTAGCAACAAGAGGTAGAGTATGAAGATGAATTAACAAGCCAGACAAAGGTCTATATATAATAATCTGGTCTTTGAAAGAAGCTTCTTCCTTTGTGATGATGACTTCACACAAAATCTAGTTATCTAAGCAGACCAAAAATATTCCTTACACATAACGGCAAGGCAAAATTGAGGGAGACTCCTACTTATCTTCTATATTCGGCCGACCACGCTATTGAAATATCAAAAGTAGATGTTCTCTTTCTTTGCTTGGTCAATCTACAGAGGACAAATGAAAAAGAGATTTATGCCGAAAGAAATTCCCAAACAAACCGATAGAAGCAAATTGGTTGACAACACTAAAAGAACGAATATCTCAGTCAATGTGGTGGTGGGCTGAAGTAACGTACGCTTTGGTTTTGTTTTCAAAGGTAACTTTTGGATTAAGTTACGTCCTTTTTTTAAGGTTTTTTTAACTTCAATCTTTTATATATTTTTATGATGAATAGTATTATATCTTTTTGTATTATAAAAAGAAAAGCAAAATGTCTTGTTTATATAAAAAGTGAATGGAATGAAATTAAAAGTGGTGAAATTGTTAAGTCATCAAGGTTATGTGAGCAAGAGAAGGGGAGATTCTTATTAGGACAGTCCCAACTATCTCGAAGATCTTGATCATCAAAAATAGGTTCTCAACCCACAAAGGTATCATTTCTCTCTATCTTCTTCTTGAGTAGGATTAGCATGCATAAGAAAAATTGTAAGGTCCAGGTTGAGAAACTTCGCATTGTCAAGCCAACTAGTATGACCATGTTGAGATGTGGAAGAATATACACATGGCCAAGGAGATCAAACACAATGTTTGTGATGGGGAGAACCCTACAATCGACATATGGAGTGAAAATTGTGGATATGATGGTGCCCATGCGGCAGAGGCACACCCAGGCTACGATGGAGAAGCATTCCTACCAAGAAAGCAGCACACGAGCAACTGCACAAGGGGCATTAGCCTAGTACTCAATGAGAGTCTACAAGTGAGAAACTTCTAGAATGATGTGCAAAAATATGTTATGGAATGTAGTCTTTGGTTTTGTTCCAAAGTTATAAAACACACACACACACACACGTTTCCTTCTAAAATGGGCCTATATATATAATGTACATTTATGTTAATTTTTATTTAGTTTTAAATTGTATTTTGAAAAGATAATTGCATACTGATGAGTGGCATACTTTTATGTTGAGTCCAACTTCCTCCTTAATCTATGTCCACTCCTATTTATTCTTTTTATATATTTCTAGACATTTGAGTTTATCTCTACCTAATCTACACCAATCCCTACATAATCACATCATTATTAAAATTGATCCTCCTACACCTAATCTCTACCTTGAAATTTGCATTACCCTATCCTAGGTCATTTTCTTTGCTTGCAAGATTGATCTTGTACAACACAAATTTGACCCAAATTTGGACTCTTACCCTTTTGTTATAGTAGTTGAGATATAACTCAGTACAATATTGTATGATGATTTTCTATGTCTTGTGTAATAAAACAAAAAAGAGTAAATCTTTTGCAAATACTTGGTAATGATTGAGAGTAATAAGCCACTTTGAGGGGGTGAATCTCCAAAAGTGTCCAAGAAAAACACAAAATGCAATATGATGATTTTATAATAAACTAACCACTAGCTCCTATATATACCTACAAGAATACGTTGGATGACGCCTAAGTTGACTTGTATGCCAAGATAGAACACCTTGGACAACCTAAATATCTAAATAAGAATATAATAATAATTATATAACTTAGTAAATTAAAATAAACATAAACTGACTACTCATAACCCTAGGCATACTATATAATTAAGGTTGTCGAATGTTGTTAGATTAGGTGACATTTACTTTACAAACCTATGTCATTATTATGTCTCCATGTTTCTTGGAAAGTGTCCTAAGGGACATGTGAGAAATGTATTTAATTTTGGCATATATTGTAATTTTATTTTTGAGAGGAAATGTAATGTCGATGGAAGTTACACATCACTAGAGGATAAAATTCCCTCCTAGGCGTTCAAATTGGGAATGTGAAGAGTCTTGAGCGGGTCACCAATTTTGGAGGGAAATAGGTGTCAATTGGTTCTTCATCTGGAAGTTGAACAATCACCGAAACATCCTGAATGCCAGAAGTTGAAGTAGCTATGGGTTAGGCACCCATGTTGAAGCCTTGTACACACTAATTTATTTAGTATCATTACTCTTGGTTTTCCAAGGAAGGGGCATGGGTTTTCTCAAGTGGTTTTGGCACTTCTTGTTTTGGTTTACCACTATGGTTTTTCCTCCCATAAGTTCAATAAATTGGAGCCCTGAGATGGTAGTAACATCTTGCGTTATTTGCATATGTATGGAAGCATCCAAGTTGTAGGAGATCAAAAATGAAGTGTATTATGTTGTTTCTTTCCTGTGAAGATAAATAATATACTTACCCTCTTTTCTCGTGTGGATTTTTTTCTCGAAATGGTTTCTTCACGTAAATCTAGTGTCATATATGTTTGCCAATTTTTCTATTATGGTGAATATACAATCACACATGCACATAATCATATTTGGTAATTTTTTTTTTCAGATTTGAATACACATACATAAGTTTATATTGCAACTTAGTTCCACTTTATTTTCAACAGATGTCTCATCTTCAAAGAAGCATTATCCTTAATGTTGATCAATTATGGTTGATTTTACATAAAATATTCATCTTCCCATAATATAAATTTAATTAACAAATTCCTCCATTGGATGACATATTTGATTATTATTCTAGTCCTCAACTTCTTTATGTGTGACTAGAGAATTAACTCTAGATCCAAGATGATTCTTCTTTCTCCATCTAGTTGTAGTAATACTATCTATATAGAGATATGTCGATCAATTTCACAAAGTATTTAAATAGTAAATGTAAAAATAGATGTATCTTTATTGTTGGAGGTAACTAAAACTTGTAGGCTACACTGCCTATCTTCTACATAATCTAGTGTGGATCATAATTGTTATGCCTTGCATAATCGTACCCCATTTTCTTTTTGTCAAAATGGGTCCCCCTTTGTTGTTTTTGCCTTTGGTGTTTTTGTTTGGGCATTGGGAGTTATTTTTTTCTTCTGAACCTTGTTTTGTTTTGTCTTTTCAGGTTCAGGTTTCATATTGGAACTATCACCTTGCACCTCTCAAAGGTGCGAGTTCTCGTTTCTGTCCCAAATCCAATCCCCATGTATCTTCCTTGTTCTGTTTTGCTTTGTCAGATTTAGGTTTCATAATGGAACCAACACTTGGCACCTTTCAGAGGTTCGAGTTCCAGTTTCCATCCCGACTCCTATTTTCGATTCTTTGTTTTTCTTGTTTGTTTTGGAATTGGGTATCAGATCGGAACTAGAACCAAGAACCCTTCCAAGGTTCTTGTTCCTGGTTCCATTTCAATCCCAATTCCTATGTCCATTGTGTTTTTTTCTCGTCAGGTTCGAGTTTCAGAACTATCTCAGAACCTTGCACTCTTTGAAGGTTCTTGTGTTAGGTTTTTTCCCGATCTCGACTTTGACTTACCTTGTTGATTTTACGATGGTTCATGAATGAGTGTTGCTCTGATTCTAAGGTCCAAACTACCTCGCATTAATGGCAGTTAGTTCGCATGCGCAAACCAATTTATATTCTGACTACCTTTCAGTTTTAGCTCATAATTTCTTTTCATTTTCAACGAAAAGAGCTAGAGCGGACCAAAGGATTGGGGTGTGAGTTCCAGTTTCCTGGTTTTCGATCGAGCATCACTGATTTTAGCGTCATGATTTTTTGATGTAGGGGTTTTCCTTTCTTTGTTTTCTTGTTTTCATGTTTCTTGCTCGTTTCCTTGTCTGTTTTCTTGCTTGCTCGTTTGCTTCCTTCGTTTCTTGTTTCGTTGGGTTTGTTGTTGCTTGTTTGCTGGTTTTTCTTTTGTCGTTTGGTTCGTTCGTGTCATGTTTTTCTTGGGTTTGTATTGCTATTATTTTGTTTTTGTTTCATTTTTCTATGCGTGGGTTTCTTTGTTCCCATCGAAGCCCTAGTTGTCTAGGGTTTTTGTACTGTCGACCTTTTGCAAATCAGAATTTGAACCCTATGTTCTTCCCACATCCAATCCCCAAAACTAGAAGATTTGATTAAGTATTGGGTCGGTCTTTTATTAGGGTTTTGATGTTTGAAATGATCCTGATCCAAATCCCGAAAGGTTTTACGTAAATGATAGAAATTCATTATGTCACCCTCATATTTGATTGTGTTATGAATCTGATCATCGTACATGTTGCAGGATTGAGTTTCAGAACTAAACCATAATCTTGAATCTTCACATAGTTCTAGTTCCTAACACCATTTCGACTCTGACTTCCAGCCTTTAGTCAACATTGAACATCGAAATGGAACCTTATCTTGTCCAAAACGACTGATCCAGTGCCAGGTTCTTTCTTGATCTCGATTTTTGACTTTTAGTCAAAAATCAGGATCAGAACATAACCTTAACCTATTACCTTGAGGAAGATTCCATTGCCAATTGTTGTTTTGATTTTGATTTTCACATTATTTTCAGTATCGGACCTTGAAACTAAACCAGACCCTCGATGCCACATTAAGTTCCAGTACAAGTTTCTATCCCAATTTTGAATTCTAACCTTTAGTCGGGATCAGACTTCGGAGCAAAACTTGAACCCGTTCCCTTTTCAAAGTTCCAATGCCGAGTGCTATCCCGATCTCGAATTCTGATTAGGGTTTCGATGTCAGGTGTTGTTCTGATCTCGACTTTCGATACATCTTTTACAAAGTTTAAGTGCTAACTTTCAACCCGATTCTGATGTCTGATAATATGGTAAGGGGATTTTGTAATGGTCATGTTCCAAGTGCTATCTCGATCTCAACCTCAGAAAATAATAGAAATATCATAAGAAATATTACCCCTTTCATGATATAGAGTTTTAATATGGAATGCATTTAATGCCTAACTCTTTGCAACCACCCTTCTACCTAATGAATGTCAAATTTAAAAGAGGATATTGGCACCAAACAGGTGAAAGAGGTGCAAAAGGGAGAAATGGCTAATAGATTGAAGCCAAAACAATTTCCCCTAAAATGAAGTATAAGTTTCAAGGAAATCTAGTCTCATCAAAGGGTGATCCCACAATAGTGGTTTACAATTTTTGGCCAAACTGGACACTGAAATTATTATTTTTAACTAAATCTTCACATTTAGGCACCTATAACGGCTAAACCGTGAGCAATTTGAAGATGATGCAAACTAGAGTCTCGTCAAATTTTATCTGTAGATTCTAAAAATATTTTTTTCAAAATTTTTGGAATCAGATTGTACTTCTTTTTCCATCTCCCACGAAAATTGGCTTTTTTCAGAAAACAACATTTTTAAAAAGTGACGCACACTGTATAGCGCATAACTTTTTTTCCATGAAGGGTAAAATTCTAAATCTTTCGAATTTAGATTTTTAAATCCAATAACTAGTTCTTCCACTTGGTTAGATATTTTTTTATTGAATATTTTTTCCTTAATCAAGTTTTGAAGTCAAACGCCGGCACGGGTAGCGCGGTTGGCTTGAGGCTGTGGGATGGCTCCTCATGGTCTCGGGTTCGACTCGCTCTCGGGTTTTCCAGGGGTATGGGCTGGCTGGATGTTGCATACCCCCCAAAGGATTAGTCTCGCCCCCGCTCGCCGGAATGTCGCTTGGCCGAGTTAATCGTGGGGACACCTCTTGGTTACAAAAAAAAAAGTTTCGAAGTCAAACCAATTACAATTCAGACATAGCGCGATCGTATAACGCGTAACTTTTTTTGTATATATCAAATTTTTATTTTATTTTTTTTGTTGGATCAAGGACTTCAATATCTGGTGCACTCATATTTTTCAAATTTTTTTTTTGATAATCTGTTATTTTTCCACATGTGCAGAACAGAGACCTTCATTTTCAATGAAAAACCTATGTTTAATAAAACTAAAAATACAAATACATAATAAACCAAAACATATTAAAATTATATTCATTGGATAGCTCATTTCGAGGACTACATAATTACAGCTGGGTTTGTGAAGATTCCTCCATTTTCATCCTCAACCCGAGCTCCGAAGTGCCAAAAATTAGGTTTTTTTGGTGTCTTAGGGGGGATGAGGGATAAGGGGGGTTCGTACGAACCCCTAGGGGTTTGTGCAAACCTCTAGGGGTTTGGTTGAACCAGGGTTTGACCGAACCCATTCAAAGGGGTTCGCTCAAACCCCTTTTCTATGCTTTTTTTTTTTTTTGGCGGTCAAAATGTAAAGGGGTTCGGTCGAACCTTGGTTCGAATAAACCCCTAATGGGTTTAGTCAAACCAGTAGGTTCGTACGAAACCCCAAAATCACTTTTTTTGCTTTGGGGTCATTTTTTGTGAGTTTTCCTTCCTCACTTGAATTGTAAACCACTATTGTGGCTTCACCCCAAAGTTTGGATCAAAGGTAATGAAGATAACTGATACATTGGTTGGCCAAATTGACCTTGAAAAATTTGTGAAATATACCTTCTCTTAAGATGCCAGTCCAAGGGCTAAGAAGATTGCTAATTCAGGACTAGCACATGTAGCTTTATTCCCCATAATTGTGCAATGTCTGAAATTCAGAGGAAATGTATTGATCCTTGGGGGACATAAATAATTGATTTAACACCAGGAATGATAAGGTTACTCTTTGATTTACCTCCTCATCCTAACCTTAAGAACATGACAAAAGCCGAGGCATTACACCAATATGAGGCAGATGTGGAAGGTAACCTAAGAAAGTGGTTGAAAATAAGGTAACCTAATATAGCCTTTCAAGAACTTATTGATGATCTCAATTTTCTCATCTAATTAAGGATGGTATGAATATATATGAGCCAATTGAGTACCCAAAAAGGAGAATAAATTTATCCAAAAGCTACTAGTAAAGATAAGATCATGATCACTAACAATAACCCTTGGGGTACCATGTAACTTTTCTATGATATCCATAAATCATTTTACCACTATAATTATTATAAAAGTATGGGATAATACAATAAAATAGGCATATTTAGAGAGCTGATCCACCACTACCATGATGACACTCTTACCTTTAGATCTTGAAAGGCCTATAATGAAATCCATAAAGACCTTATTTTCATTAGTGGCTAAGAACAACTAAGGGTTACAAAAGAAAAAGTGTCTTCATTGTCCCCCCTTTATTTATTTTACTTATCAAACATTCTACCACAATTTTTTTTAAATTCCTTTAATCTTGTCCACAAATAAATTCTACTTGATTCAATATCTTCAAAAATCCTAAATGACCTGTAATTGGAGAACCATGGAGCTCTTCAAGAATATTATGTTTGAGGGTGGAATTATTTATACCACAAAGATTCTCCATTCCAACAAATCTTATATGAACTACTAGGATCATTTTACAACAATTGAATGGGATTCTTTGTACTAGCATCATTGTGTCCTGCTCTACTTTGGTTACTTTAGCCCAATATAATTGTAATATTGAAACAACATACCATAGTGCCACATCCTTCTCACCCTTACTAAATATTACATCAACCACAATAGTTTCCTTCCCTTTCTTATATGCAATCTCAAATTCCATACTCAACATCTTACCAATTTTTTTTTCTCTTCGAAAGATAACATATGCAATGGACCTACCTTCTTAAATGAGAGCTACTCCTATATGATTTCCTAAAGAATCACACTCCATAATAAAATCCTTGGTAAATTTTAGAGTGCTAGAAATGGATTGGTACATATAGCCTCCTTCAATCTCTCAAATGTTGTATTATCTAACTCATTCCATTTAAAAGTGTCCTTATTCACTAAAGTTGTGAGGGTGTTTCTATGTGGTCATAGTTCTTCACAAATCTCCTATAGTATCTAGTAAATCATAGGATACCCTCAAGTTTTTAATGGTTTTATAAATAGACTACTCAATCATAACCTTAATTTTGTTATCATCAACCTTTACTCCATGAGACACTATGTGGCCCAAGTATTCTCACTCTTTAAGACCAAAAGCACACTTGAAAGATTTAGCATAGAGCTAGTGATGTTTGAAAACTTGTAATGCTTGATATAAATTATGCAAAACATCTTCTAATGTCTGCTTGATATAAATTATGCAAAACATCTTCTAATGTATTTCTATTAATCAATATATCATCAAAGAACACTAATATAAACTTCCTCAAAAATGGATTAAAGACGAAATTTGTAAAAAATTAAAATCTAGTTGGAGTATTAGTAAGACCAAATAGAATCCTAGAAACTCATAATGACCCTCATGAGTCATGAATGTTGTCTTGGGAATATATTCTTCCTTTTTGTGATAACTTGATCTAAGATCAATCTTTTTGAAAAATATAGCTCCATTCAATTCATCTAGTAAATCTTCAATGACTAAATTAGAGAACTTACCTTTAATGGTGTACTTTTTGAACTCTCTATAGTCTAGACACATGTGTCAAGTTTCATCCTTCTTATGTGTTATCACTACATGGGAGAGGATTAATCACTCAATATATTCTTGATGATGCATGCATGTAGTATCTCCCGAACCATCTTCTACATCTCACTTTTTTGTATATACGGTTACTTGTAAGGGCTAATTTTGGGGCGTTAGATCCCTAGTATGAGTTGAAGGGAATGATCCTAATTCCTTGTAAGCAATCCTTTAGGTATATCTCCAAAAACCATTGAGTGATTATCTATAATTGCTTACAAATCTAGTTGGGTAGGAGCATTAGACTAGTAGGCTTCTAAAGAAAAAATTAGGCCACAAATCCATTAGCCCATTTATTATGCATATTTTTCATTTGATGAGATCTTACCATTTATGGAAATTTTCACACAACCCTCTTAGTTCTACTATCCTTATTTCTAAATTAAATACCATGAATAGCTACTAGAATTTCATCTCAATTGTTCCTAATGTAGTGACCCACTCGACTCTCAACACTATATCGATTGCACCCATGGGAATAAAAAACATTGGGAAATCAAGATTATACTCTCCCATGGTCAATTTAACGCCATGGAATTTTCCCAAACAATTGGTATTACCCCATCTAAAATTTGTACTTGAAATTATAGAGTGGTAAATATAAAAAACTCAAACAAGTAACTAACTTTTGTTAGTTAAATTGTGAGCGTTTCTCAAATCTATTAGTACTATTACTCTCTTTCTTCACTTGAAATCTACTAACTTCAGAGTTTATTGGGACACTAACTATAATAAGTGCATGGCAAGAAATTGTTGGTTGATTATCTCATAGTTCCTCATCTAACTTATTTTCACTCTATATAATGGATCCTCCTCCTCTTCTTCCTCTATTGACCCTTCAATATAGAACAACTTATCTTTATTCCATTTATTTTCTTTATTATATTTTCTATCACAATTAAAAACATAACCCTTTTATCTATTATTTTTACCAATCATTTCCTTCTATTATCCATAGACTTTTCCTCTATTGCCTTGCCATAATCATTTATTGAGATAGAAATTAAATGATACATGTGTACCTCATATTTAATGTGGTCCTTTAAACCCCCTAGGAATAATTCCTTCAAACTTTCCTCTACAACATTCTTCATTCTTAAATACAAAGCTTCTAGAATTGATGAATATAATCCTTGACCATACTTGATTGATTTTATTTGGTAAGCTAATGTAGGTAGATATCTATAATATTGTCACCATGATGTGTGGTGAATTCCTCTTAGAAAATAGACCATGTGACAACGCATCCCTCTTTTTCTTCTCTTCACATAGCCATTGATACCAAATTAATTGGTTAGGTTCCAAGTATAAGGATGCCAATGTAATTTTTTTGACATGGAACATGATGAATATCAAAGAGCTACTCCATTAAGAAAATTTAATTAGTTAGATTCTTACTATCAAACTTTATTGTATCCATCTTTAGTGTGAAATTCTTAGCCATAGAATTTTTTGAGAAACAATCCATCCTCAATTCTAATTCAAACCCAATATTGGCATTCCCATTAAGAGAATGTTTTTTTATCAAGTCTTGTTGTGTGGCTCCATATGTTTTGAATCTCTAGAACCTTGGCTAAAATCTGTTTGTCCAATCATTGTGTTGAGACCTTCCATCTTGGCATCCTAGTGTTTGAAAGTATTTCTTCCTTGACCCTATTATTTTCTTCTCTTATAGACTCATTATTTATGGAACCAATCTCGTCAATAATCATATCCTCATTACCTAAAGATTTTGTAAGTGTGACAAAAAAATCTTTTTGCCCCTTATTGCAAGCCCTACCATGATGGAAAAGTTAATTTTGTAATAAATCACAAAAAAATCCAAATGATCTAAAACTTTAACTATAACTTAGATGGGCACAGATCTTTCCTTTTAGAAAAAATATCCAATAAATTTATTGATTTGTAGCCTTGATGGTAAATTTGGTGGAAACCTTAATTTTGTAAGAAAAAATAAATTCCTCCAAATCAAGATTGTAAGTGGGTCAATGTAATCTCATTTGACCTGCAAAAATATAGGGAAAATTCATTGATTTACCACCCTAGCAATGATTTTTAAGAATCATAATATTTTATTAACTCCCTAAATTTTTCTCTAGATAGCCTCAAATTTGGGTTGTAGAGGCTTGAATATGTCCTTGAAAATCTATTTAAAATTAGGGAAAATTTTGTAGAATAATAAAGAGACTTGCTTCCCAAAATGACCTCCAAAATAAATAAAAATGTCTTGTTTCTTACCTTCACAATACCAAGATCGTGCTTTGATATCACTTATTATGAAATATAGTGTAATTAAACCAAAAAGATTTTGGATTAAACTGTGTATGAGTTTCAATTGACGTTTCGGATCACACTATGTGATCCATCATTAGGAAGAGGAGAAAGTGAAAAATAGATTGTAGATAAGGCCTTAAAAAGGAGGGGAAGATGAGAGGAAGGACAAACCAAATAAAAAACAATTCAAGTTGACCCAAGAGAAGAGAAATGAAAAGTAATTAAATAAAATAAAATAAAATTCCAAATTGACCCAATTAAAATACAATAATCAATTAAAATAATTAAAAATTCAAATTGATCCAAGAGGAGGAACACAATCTAATATAATTTTAAGTAGGAAAAATACAAAAAATAAGAAATAAGCAAAGACAAGAGATAAAATAAAACAAGTAAAGGAACACAATAAAAATTATATATATATAATCATAAAATTAGAAAAGCTTAATAAAATATATTTAGATAAATAAAGTGAAACCAAATAAGTAAATAAAGGAACTATATATATATAACTATAAAATCTTAGTATTAGAAAGGCTTATAAATAAAATTATTCTAGACATAAAAAGGGGGTGTGTATATATATATATATATCTTAGTATAAGAAAGGCTTAATACATAAAATAGTTCAAATAAATAAACATAAAAAGGGGGGAGGGCAGCGGGGTAGGGCGGTGGGGCGGAGAGGGGGGCTAATTAGAAAAAAATACACAAATCATATCATATAAACAAGACATTAAAAATTACTAAGAAAGTGTGCAAAAAACGGAAAGGTAAGAACCATAGTCAATATTAAATCTAAAAAGAGAAGGGAAAGGAACAAGCAAGCAATTAATGGTAAAGAGAAAATACAAAAGAAAAATGAAACACGAAAACAAAAACTCTTAAATACAAAAGAACAATTGTAATCTTACATAAAAAAGGGGGGGTATAAAAGAGAAAACGAAAGAAGAAAACAAAAGGAAATAAGAAAATGATTAGAAGAAATTAGCAATTAAAAATGGTAAATAGGAACTAACAAGAGGAAATAAGTATAAAACAGGAATAAATAAAGCAAAGAAAAAGAAAAAGAAGCAAATACATATCATACAAACATATATATATATATATATATATATAAAGGAAAAAGAAAGAAAAGAGAAAAAAATAAGGGGGGCCAAACAATAGGGAAGGAACAAGGGGAACATGAAGACACCAAGGGAGTGGCACTAAGGAAGAAGAGGGCTAGAGCAAAGGAGAAAAGAGTTGGGGGGGGAGACAAAGGAGAGGGGAAGAGGGGTGAAAAAGGGAAAGGTTAAGGAGGGAGGGGAGGGGAGGAAGCGAAGTGGGAAGGATAAGGACGAAGAAGGGGGAGAAACATGAGAAATGAAAGGACGAGGGTGAACAGGAGGGGAACGGAGCGGGGGAGAGAGAGGGGGGGGGAGAATATCAAGATGGGGGAATGGAAGAAGGGAGTTTAGAAGGGGTTGCCAAGCTGGGCCAATGTGCCAACCTTCATCACGATTGAGGTTTGTGGCATGGTTTTTTATGGTGATAGCCTCAAGGAGTTTCTGCTTGAAATAATTTTCTTCTTTGACCATCACTTGGGCAATCTTGAGGAAAATATGGTGCTTGGTGTGAAGGGAGTGCTCAGCAAGAGCGGATTTGGAGATTTGGTCGTGTTTGATGTTAGCACAATGTTCTTTTATTCTAGTGCCAATGGATCAACATGTTTCACCAATATAAGGGGTGCCACAGGAGCAGTCGATCTTATAAATCTCAGGGTGGAGAAGGGGCGGCAAGGGATCTTTGGTGGAAATGATGAGTTTTCTAGTGGTGGAGATGGGCTTAAAAGCGTAGGAAATACCTTTTCTACCAAGGATTTTAGAGATTTTTTTGGAGAGGTCTTCAATGAAGGGAAGGGTGGCAAAGAGAGACGTTTCAATTAAATTAGGTTTGGCTATGGGGTTAGTCCTAATTTTGGCCCGATTGAAAGCTCCAAGGGTTCACTTATTGTGGTAACCATTAAGCTTGAAGACTTTGAAGAGGTGGGATAGCTCATGGTCAATGCGGTCTTTATCACAAATGCAATAGGCATGGGTCACAAGGGTGTTGAGGACAATGGCTTTATGGGTGGGATGGTGATGGGAGGAAGCATGAAGGTAGAGGTCAGTGTGTGTAGGTTTTCTAAACACACTACGGGCTAAGGAGCCATCCTCTTTTCTAATGATGAGGATGTCAAGAAAAGGAAGTTGATTATTACACTCAAGCTCTTTAGTGAATTGAATGCAATCCACCAGACTATTTAGGTGGGATTGAAAAAGTTCAAGTTGTTCCCGACCATAAGAACAACACACATTAGTGTCATCCATTGCAGCAATGTGGAAGGCTAGTAGTCAGTTTGTTGCTTATTTATGATGTAGAGGTGGGTACACATGTCTTGATATGTTTTTAAGTTGTCTAAAATGATATTTTGCCAGTTTGGCATACCGCACTCAGTGACAAGTTGTAAAAGTTTTGTTTGAGGCATTTATAGTATATAATCTAAGACAGAGTCACAATATTTTGGTCTACATCCTTCAACAAAGCAAGATTTAGTCTTGTGGTTTAGAAGTTGAGCCCATGGAGATGTGAAGGTGTTATATACAAGTTTTCATGTCAATATGTTTTCTTCAGTGAAAGTTACATGTGACAAGAGTTTCAATTTGTGCTATGGTAGAGCAAAGTGGTTCAAAAGGCTTGTTGGAATGCTCTCCATTCCTCTGAATGTGAAGTTTTGTCCAAACAGTTTTGAGGACATACTTAGTGATGTCTAATATATGTTATATTGAAGTTTCAAGTAATATGGTGCTCTGCAAGTTCAATTTTGAAAATGTCAATTTGATACAATGTGTTTCAGATGCTTAATCTTCATCAAAACATATGTTTGGGTACTTGCACTAGCAAGAGATTATGAAGTTCGATTGTATGACCTTGTGTGGATGCTCCACATGTCTCATAGTGTCTAAGGTATGAAACGCATGAAGATCTTTCTTGTTTCCACTACCTCACAGTAGTTTCAAGTTGTTTTATGAATATATGCTTTTATTGAGGTTGACTAAGGCATGTTAATGATGTGTGCCACAAGTGCAAGTGTGAGTGAAGTTTATGGAGTGATTAGAGATGATGTATGGGTCATGCCGACTTATTTGGGAGAAATGTAAATAATGTTTTATCATTTTTGTATGTCGTCAATGGATAAGAAGGCTAACATGCTACAAGTTTCATATTTTCTTGTTTATGGACAACTTAATTTGTATTTTGTAAGTGTGTGGATGATATATATATACAAGATCAACTATGATAAGAGAAGTATGGAAGTGTGCAAAGATGTGTAAGTGCATGAGCAGAGCATGATAAGATCCGCTTCAAATCTAATGTGCAATTTTGATGACTATTAATGGGTTGAAGCCATAAAGTCAATCATATTCCAGTTGTTTTCAATCATGGATTTGTAGCTTCCTTGGGTTGTAGCCCTAAATCAAAGTTGTAATTGTTATTTACTTGTGAAGTTGGATTAGGACAGTAACTCCTAGTAGTATTTATCGCCATGGTTTTCCCCTATCGGGTTTTCCACATAAATCTAATGTCAATTGTGTTCTTGTGTGGATGCTTGTCTTCTTCCTTGTTTTGATTAAGTAGATGAATGCTTAATTGGAATAACTTAGCTTCAATAGTTCTTAATTGAGATTGAAATTTGAAGTATACTGATTCACCCTCCCCCCCTACCACCTCTCAATATTTCGATGTGTTCAACAATGTAACCCTTAAAGATAAGAGCAAACAAGCTCAATCAAACTTTAACTAGGTTAGAAATTTTGGGAAAAAAAGCTCAAGAAATAAACTCTAAAAATAAGGTGTAAAAATTGAAACTCATAGGCGAAACCCTATAAGGTGTAGGACAAGTCAATTTCCCCAAAAATGTTAAGAAATAAAATATTTAACATTAAGAATCTATGCAAACTAAATAGATGGAATTACAAAGCACATAATTAACCTAGATTAATTAGTAGGGTTCAATTACCAAAATAAATGTGAAAATTAAATGACTATTAAAGGTACTTAACTATAGAACCACTTTGCTCACTTGATTTACCACTATCCAAAATTATCTCGGTCTAGCGATTGTCTCATAATTTGTGTGATCTCAAAAAACTTAAGTTCAAATCCAAGCAATGTAAGGTAATCTTGAGTAGTGTCAATTCAATTTGATGCACATGATCTATCAAAATGTGCACATAAAAATCCACTCACTTATCTTTCAATAGTTGGAACTTGTCAATGTAGTGTCTAAGAGCATAGTTGGGTAGATTGTCAACTCAATACACATGTTCTTGTAAATCAAACGCCTTAGCAAGTCTGATTAAGTGATATTGAATACAACATTCACCAAAATGTTGATGGCCTATATGCAAATGATGTGCACATGGTTCTTTGTCCCTTTAGAAATCTAAGCGTGTTTTAAATGTTCTCTCTGTGAAAGGAAATACACATTGGATGTCATTAAATAACATGATATAACAAATTCCCAATTCGGGTTCGATTACCTAATCTCCCCCTTCATCTTTGGAATGACTCTCTTTTGGAGGAAGTGGGTGATGCTCTTGGAGATTTTTTTATGGTGGATGATGAATCTTCTGACATTCTTCATTCCACCTTTGCTCGCATATTGGTCGATTTAAATGTTTCAAAAGGGTTACCTGCTGAGATTTTACTCAAATCTTCTAAAGGCTCTTGGATCCAATCTTTGGATTATGAAGGAATTCATTTCCGGTGTAGGAGATGCTTCAAAACCGGACACGCTGCTGCACATTGTGGATTTGAGAAAAATACTAAGACATCAACTTGGTGGAAAGGTGTTTCTCAACAACATTATACTGTTGAAAAGAATGCTGATCATAACAAGAGTTTTTCTGAGGTGGTTGTTTCAGAACCACAGGACCTTGGAACCCCCCCTTTGGTCGTCTCTATTGGTGAGGTTGTTAAGGCAACCCCTATTGAGCCATTGGCTGCCTCTCCGGGTGAAAGCGCCTCGGCTGTTCATCCCGGCAACTTTTCTGATAAGTCTCTATCTTTACATAGTAGTCATGAGGACAACCCCAAGTGTAAGGTTGCTGGCTTTCATCATCATGAAAATATTAAGAAGGTGTGGCATAGTATGTCTGCGCAGGTGGAAGAAGGATGGATTACTGTCAAGGGTAAAAAAGATAAATCTTCATGGCCTTCTTTCGATATGACTCTTCGCTCCCACAAGAAAAGTGCTAATTGTAAATCTTGATGGGTTTTGTTTGGGTGCTGGCTTTTTTGTTGGTTGTAGGCTGTCCTTTCTGCAACCTGGCTTTTCTTGTTGTATAGGGTTACGGATCCCTTCAAAATCTGTTTTTCCCTAATATCAAAAACATGACATAACAACTATCAAGTCAACTCATAATAGCTAATAAAAAGGGATAGGAAAGTTTGGATTTGAACTTAATGATTTAAATTTCAATTTCATTCAAGTGAACAAAATAGAATCAAATCAATTATGTGCCACATGGAAACTAACCTCAAAGATAAAAACATTATTTTTGAGGCATGGAGCAAATGTACAAAAGTGCAAATAAGAGTACAGTAATAAGGAGTAAATGGCAAATGTATGGAAAATGGCAACAATGCTGTGAAACAGATGTGAAGATGTGAATAAGTATCAAACTATGGGCCAAGCTTAACACATGAATGTTCCACTTATCGATTTGTTATTGCATTAAGAACATTCCCACCACAGACACAAAACTTGACAACAAATGTCATGGATATGTGGAGCTCACCATTACAAAATTTATACCTAACAATATAAATATTTAGTTAATGCAACATTAAATTTTATGCCCTTTTATTCGCAAGAAAATCCAGCTTTTAAGTTAAATTGAACTTTATTTCAAATTTTCATTTTTGTGTAGTTTGACTCGAATATTAAGTCATCTATGGAGTTATATCCCAAATATATATAACAACCAACTTGTCTCTAGGTGATTTGTAATTAGAGCACTTAAATAAGGATATAAAGCTACAAGAATTCAGTGATCGTTTCCCAACGGATAGACTTAAAAGGTTTTTAAACTTTTTTTTCTGAGACTTGCTAGCTTTCTATAGCTTTCTAATTCGTCATGCTTTTCTATTGTATCTTTCACTCTAGGCCATTTTTCAAAGCTGTCATTAATGTCTTCTTGCAGCTTTTATTACCAATCATACCGCAAAAAGTTACCGTCCACTAATATTTCGTTTGCATCCATTGTATTATTCAATTTCTCAATGTTCTCTCTGATATAACGTTGGCTTTTGCTTACAAACTCCATTCTTACAGGCCCATTGAAGTTCTAGAATTTAGTACATTTGGTACTTGTTCTAATTATTTTCCATATATTGATTAACAAATTGGAAATTTAAGGTATTGGACCACAAATTCCAAATATTTTATCATCTTTCTCACCATGTAAATACAATGTTTGTGATATGCTATTAGGATTCAACTGTGTAGTTTACGAGTCAAACTCATTGACCCATGTTTCATGAGTAATGGTTCACAAGAACCCATCTCTCATGATAATGAATGGTCCACTTAGCACTCATTGCATCTAGGTGATGCTCACAGAGGTAAAGCATTGGGCCTTCCCGAGAGGTCACCCATCCCAGTACTACTCCAGCTCAAGCGTGCTTAACCATGGAGTTTTCTCCAAGGTTAAGCCCACTTAGCTTGCAACTGGGCCTTCCCAAGAGGTCAGATTAAGCGCGCTTGAGCTGGAGTAGTACTGGGATGGGTGACCTCTAGTTGGCTTGCAACTGAGCCTTCCCGAGAGGTCAGATTAAGTGCGCTTGAGCTGGTGTAGGACTAGGATGGGTGACCTCTCGAGAAGGCCCAGTGCTTCACCTCTGTGAGCATCACCTAGACGCAATGAGTGCTAAGAGGACCATTCATTATCATAAGAGATGGGTTCTTGTGAACCACTACTCATGAAACATGGGTCAATGAGTTTGACTCGTAAACTACACGGTTGAATCCTCATAGCAATATCACAATTTGACATGCTGTGGAAAATACCTCCTCCTTATCAACACAATGCTTACCAATTGTTGCCAACAAATTCTATTTTTGGGGCATAGGATCCAATGTTATGTGTAATATTACTCGTGTTCTCTAAACCAGTAATGTCTATTTAATAAGCTGTTATACAATCTCATAATAGTATATCAAGCTTGCTTATAAAACATTCCCATTTCATTATCATACAGAATTACATTTATCGACCGACTTCATTTCTCTTTGCAATAATTCCTTTATCCACTGGTTTAGTAAATTATTGTTTGGGTGAAATAAATTATTGTTTTGACAACTATCAAAATGATAATTTCACCAAAGCAAAAGTCCAATTTATCCTCATTTTCTCATCAGAATGTTGAAACCTAGAACATGTATTCCTTGATCGTCCTCCTGTTCTAACATTCTCCAACAAATCCCTGAGTAGCTCTTGGATCATCTCTCTCAATTACTTGAGATTCCAAACTTAAAACATTTGAATACCAAATATTATGTAACTACACAAGACATACAAACATATGAATATATTGCAAACAAATACATTACTGTACAAACTTATGAAGACAAAGCATAATCTGAAAACAAAGCAGAGTACAGAAACCAAATGGTAATACAAAAGTTCCTAATTCAACTATCCTGAAAACAAAATTCATAGAAAGGAATATTTTTCCCTCCCCCACAAAAAACGATCCATAAAAACACAAGATATCCATCTATGTGAAAAAATAAATTCATAACTATGACGTTGGCCTGATATTAAATAATGCTTCAAAGGGAATCAGGTAAAACTGGTTCAGATCTTAGAAGCCTCTCAACTTCATCATTTGCCTCGGCCTGAATTTGCCATTGCTGTAAGAACAAAAGTTAAAAAACCCATAATTAACATGTAGTCAAACAGAAGAAGTTAGTTAAAGAGTATAATGTGATTTGTGTAAGCCAGCTAGAGTTACTGTAAGGAGATTTGTTTCAAAATTAGTACCTCCTCTAAATCTTCTAGTTCCATAAGGCGCTCAATTTGTTCAGCTATGCTTGCCTGTGTCATCAAATACATATCTATCAAAAAAATATGCAGAAATGTTTTATGAACAAAAGAAAAAGCCATGTGATTCTGTTTCTAATTGGGCAACAGATTCTAAAAACTAATTAAAGACCCTGTACTAATGATATGATACAAAAATGCCATTAACACTCACAGCATTAGTTGCTGTTTCTGCAGCAAAAACATCTACGTCCATCTCCACCTCAATTTCAATTAATGAAGCTATCTGTTCAATTTCAAAAAGAAATCAATCATTTGAAAGTAGCCACATGAATATTTAGCAGGAAAGCATATTTTGCAATACTTCTAAAACAGCCTGTAAATTGAGTTGGGAGAGTTCAGTCTTCTCCCCAGCAGAGAAAAAGGCTAAGTGCTTCCTCCTCCATGTGGCTTTTACAAATTGAATTTTCACAATGCCTCTTAAGTGATCCAAGGGGGCTCAAGAGCAAGTTGTGTGATCAGAGATTGCACAGACAATCTGGTCTGCATCTAAAAAACTAACATCCGGGCTTAATAAAGAAGCTGAGTTGGCTGTTCCCGTCCTTGGATTGCAATTAGCAGCTAAATCTCTTCTCTCTACATTGGGGGTAACTCTATGATCATCTTACATGCAGTTTGTAACCATGGATCTAAGATACAGAAGTTGGACAAAATTTTGAGGATGGCATGGGCCTTTTGGATGCATTGACGTTTTTCTCTTACAGACATTGCTATAGAGATATCAATAGTATATCTGACTTCCTAGCTAACTTTGGCATTGATGTTGAGGAAGATATAAAGTTGGACATAAGTTAGAAAGATGGAATAACTCAAATAAGATATGGGGCAATTATGATGTAGCTACTCGACCACCTCATGAGTAGCCGCCAAACTTCCCACACAGTTGAAGTCAATTTATAATCATGATAATTCACTTTTTGACACCCTGCATTTTGGCACAAGCTTGTAGATTGTTACAGTGGTGTACATGCATTGTTATTGCCACCAAAGATATTGTTCATTGCACTTAGGTTTTTGAGTGCTTTTCTGGTCTGTACTATGGAGCCAAAATTTCGCCTATACTCTGCTAAGCGGGAAATGTCCTTCAAGGGTCCTGTCTACAACCAGAGGCTGAAATCTATCTTCCTCATTCAATCTAAGGCAGACGAGAGTGCAATGAGGGAATCATTGGATCAAACTACTTGGAAGCTGAAGCAAGCAGCTGTGTTAACACTTGACACAGATATCTCTTTAATGTTCATCTCCAATCTGCTTGAATTTGTTAAGGATAAGAGTCTGGTCTTTAAGTTAGACCTAGATGCAAAGGAGGACTTGTGAAAGGCCTTGAGGTTTTTGACCGCCTTCCTGTCGAACATTTGCCAGTTGTTGGTCATGCAAATAAAGGTTTAGTGTTAATGGTTTCTTTCAGGGAGCTTGAATCCAGATTTCATTTGGATATAACTTGACCAACTGCTCCATATCAATCTCCCTCCTTCCACGTGGACAATGCCAGAGCAGAGAGGGCAAGCCATTAAATTTTTGATACTATGTGCTGGGCTAGTTGAAGTTGCAGGGTTAGTCTCCAGAACAGGTGCAGATGCCGAAGATATCCTTGTGATCATGGATGATGAATGAAGTAAACGTTGCCTAATAGTTTATTTATATATTTATAGGTTTACAAACTGTTAATATCAGTCTTTAAGTCTTAACTCTCAAATCTAATATTCCCTGTGGAGTGTCATACTGTTTTAAACAGGCCTTTTATAATTTTGAATTTATATAAAAAGGTCGAGAGCCCCATGTCCCTCATCCAACGTATCAAAAAAAAAAAAAACTTCCAAAACAACTAACTTTTGCATAGCTGTCAATAAGCTCCAATTTTGCAACAAGAGCCTCATCCAAACTTTCTTGAGCGAGCTTGACCCTGCTTCTCCGAGCACTGCAAGCAGGGAAGCAGACATTAGACCAAGCCCAGAAATAACTTAATTGAGATCAAAATGAAAAAATTAAAAAATTATTTACATTCAATGCTGAAATAGAGGGACATGCTACATTGATTCTTCATCAGGGTAATCCATTTGGAAAGTGAAAGGTATATAATTTTTAATTTAAAGTTTCAAACTGCTCAACACATTTATTAGAGTCCTACCTGTAAGAAGATTCCCCAACTACTTCAATTTTGTTCTCTAAGTGGCACATGCGGGCCAGCATCCACACCTTCAAAAACAGAGATCAGAAACCAGTAAGTTTCAATGGGCAAGAGATGTTGCACACTTGTAGCAGCCACATCTATAGCCAAGAAGGGTATCCAATTAACAAGTTACGTAGTTAGGAGTTCGGTGGCAAGCATTTAATGCTAATCAGTGTACCTTTACCAAAGCCATCTTTATAAAGGATTATATTATATAGTATATACCATTTTTTTAACGTTGTGGTCAAATGAACAAGACTATTCTATGCAATCAGCAATAAAAAAATATGAAAATAAAAGACCAAAAAAACTATTGAAAACAATAGAATATGATGGTAGTATCTTCACAATGCACATCACTAATAGATCCCTGTAAATACAGGCTGTGCAATACATGAACAGGTCAGAAAGAGTTCCTCAATGATGCTCATCTAAAATAATCTACAATTCATATGCTGGCTGTAGACAACTAACTATACACAACAAAGGCTAATCTTAGGATCACATGACCATGCACAAGTCATTTCCCATAATGAACACGTTCTTATACATTTATTAATGATATTAACAAAATTGTATAAATACCTTACTACAACCTACTAAAAAATTTGCATAAATAGTCACTGAGATTGCAATTCAATCATCTAGTGCTGCTCTCCCTGATATCATTTTTTTTGCGGCAATCTAATCTGCTACTGTCTGGAGTTAAATTTTGGTTTGCTTTTTTCATTATGTTCAGTTGTGTCCTTCGCAATGTGAAGTTCATCAGGGGCCATATGTCAAAAATTTCATGGTTTCAAAGTCGCATCGTTCCATTCACTTTGATTCAATGTGTCTGAAAATGATGTCATTGTAATTTGTTCCATTCTCCCATGACCACACTCACTATCATTAGTCCCTTAGTCTAGTGCCTTTCCTCTGTGCAATTTGAAATATATAGCGTAGATTGAGGCTGAATGCAAAGACCCAGAACTGCTAGTAGGGAAATGATCCATCCCATTGATCTATTGCATTGGCTGCTGTTATGGCATTAGCTATGGCTTGCATTCACAACCCACTTTGTTACCTAAGTGTCTCAAATTTCCTTATGTATGGAGCAGATTCATTCTAGAGAGATAAATATGGTTGACAAGAAATTTGGGCTACTTTAGGAGATTCTAATTTAAATCGATAAGACTATTTGTTAATTAAATTCAAAATTGTCAAGGGTTTATTTCTTACTATATTAAAATTATGACAGGATTATTTTCTATGACTCTTACTAAATTGATGATAAGGATTTATTTATTTATTTAGTAGGAGCAGATGTTTCATGGATATAATACGAATTTTCCGGTTTCACAAGAAAGTAAACCAACTCCAATGTCTAATGAAGATTGGAAAAAGTTAGACAAGGCATGAAACCATTCGGTTGTGTCTTACGGATTTCGTCCTTTTGAATGTCTCCACTGAAGACACCGCATATAAGTTGTGGAAGAGGATAAGTGATATATATCAAACTAAAAGTTTGTCTACCAAGTTATATCTCAAAAGACGATTATATTCTTTAAAAATGAAAGATGGTGAATCTATAGCGGATCATTTAAATGCTTTTAATCTGATTATATGTAAAACTTACATCCATAGATGTTAAAATTGAAGGTGAAGAAAAATGTATCTTGTTTCTTTGTTCTTTGCTCGAATCTTGGAAATTTTTAATTATTGCCATAAGTTGTGGTAATGCAAAACCAAAGATGGACTTCATGATCTCCATACTTCTTTCAGAGGAGATGAGGAGAAAATCCATGAATGTTAGCTCCCAGAATGCCTTGCATGTGTGGGTAGATCCAAAGGAAAGGGCCTAAAGGCTATGATGCAGGGTTCGTACCCGCAGGCCTCGAACCCAGTTTGGGTACACACCTGGTTCGGGTTCGTCTGCGGGTACATGTTGGGTACGCACAGGGTGCACACCCACACTGTGGGTTCGCCAGGGTTTGTGGGTGCATGAACCCTGGCGAACCCACAGTGCTGGCGCGCACCCTGTGCGTACCCAGCACGAACCCAGGCGAACCAATGGGCCAAGTTAAATAAAAAGGGTCCAAACTTGATTAAAAAACTATTTTTTTAATTTTTTTTCCTCCTAACCCTAAAACAGCATTGATCATTTCATCGTATGATACTTGATCATTGATCATTTCATAGTGATGATTTCCATTGTGATAATTCAATGTGTAATGCAGATGCAAATCTGGGAATCAATACTAAGCCATTCCAACTTTCAAATATGATTGATACACAATAGATAAGTGCTCAGAAATTAATATCAGACCTGTACATACTTAGAATAACCAACAAAGAGCAGATCACAGTATTCCAAAACTATGCCAAACCACAGCAATACAAGCTGAGCTTATATTTGCAGCAGTTACATTACATACAACGACCAGAATTGACAGCAACCTCAAAAATTTGCAGTAGATAACAGTACGACAGATAATCAGCATTACAACATTCCTATCCACTCCATAGATACTAACAGTAAATCTGATAACCCAAATCTGAAACATACTACTCAATATTGGACTGAGTTTACCAAGCATATTCAGAAATACATATTCAGACTTATTGCAAGAACTTCCTGTGTTCTGTTTAGAGCTGATGTATTAAGTTAATCCTCAGAAAATTAACAGCAGATAGAAGTAAGTCTGTACTCAATCTGAGACAAGGTTATAATCTTTTACAACTTCTCACAGTCTATTTGTAGCAGCAAATACATTGATTTATAACACCAGATAATAGAATGAATAGCAGTTACAAGTAATACAATGAGTTTATAAATATCTCAGACCTGGGAATGTGTTTGCCAGGGTAAATGTATGATGAATCTTGCTCGATCAATGATCAATGATCTTGAATATTTATCTTTGGCATTTGGCATTGATCAATGATCAAGTATCATAGTATGAAATGATTTACTTTTACAATTCTGTATATTTCTCTTATTTTTTTGTGTATATATATATATACACACACGTACCCAAACCCCTAAAAAAAAATTTCATGTACCCACGTACCGGGTTCTCGTACCCGCACCCATCCCTGAACCCGAACCGGTAACTTAACCTAAAGGGGATAATAAGAGGGATAAGTCTAACGGACGTTCTAAAAGTCCCGAAAAGAGCAGAGCATTGGAATTGTGGTAAAAGAGGGAATGTGAAGAAGGAATGTAGGAATAAGAAAAAGAATTTTGATTCCTCCACGGAAAGTCCTTTGATGATGATTTTGATGCTTTGTTTATTTCAGCTAACACTGTTAGTGATGATTCTTGGCTTATTGATTCAGGTTGCTCCTACCACATGACTCCTCACATGGAGTGGTTTACTAATTACAAAGAATATGACAGAGGAGAAGATTTCCTTGGTGACAACAGCACAAAGAGGATTCTTGGTAAGGGAAAGGTAAAATTGTGTTTCAGTGATGGGGGGATTAAAACTCTTGATAATGTTTTGCAAACTCTAGAACTTGCAAGAAATTTACTTTTAATGTCCAAGTTGAATGATTCTGGAATGCATGTGGCATTCGATAAGTTTGGTTGTAGGTTGGTAAGAGGGAGTTTGGTAATAGCTAAAGCATCTCGGATAGGGACTTTGTTTAGGCTAAACACCTCTAATTTAAATAACTTTGCCAATGTAACTAACACTGAAAATACATGTATGTTGTGGCACCATAGATTGGGTTACATAGGTAAAAAAGGACTTAAGACTATCTTAAACAAAAAGTTGGTTGCCAGTATTTCTGATTATTCTATTGGTAAAAATAATTTTTGTGAACATTGTGTGTTTGGAAAATAAAATATATCATCATTTTATGGTGGAACTAATAAAGCAAAGAGATTATTAGAGATCATTCGTTCGGATGTATGTGGGCCAATGGATGTTGGCTCTTTGGGTAAATATTGGTATCATGTCTTTTTAATTGATGATGTCTCAAGATACACTTGGATTTATTTTATGCATTCTAAATTTGAAGTTTTCACTAAGTTTAAGGAATTTAAGGCCTTAGTTGAAAAGCAAAAAGATTATAAGATAAACATGGTGAGCTCTAACAATGGGGGTGAATATTGTTCCAAAGAATTTGATGAATTTTATAAGCATGCAGTTATTATTCAGAGAAAGACAACTCCTTATACTCCCCAACAAAATGGGGTAGCAGAAAGAATGAACCAAACCATAATGGAAAGAGTTGGGAGAATGTTAAGTAGTGCTAAGCTTGATAAATGTTTTAGGGCAGAAGTGGTTGGTACTGCTTGTTATTTGATTAAAAGATCTTATTCAACTCTTGTTGATAAAACTCATTATGAAGTGTGGATAGGTAGAAGGCCTTTTGTTTCACACTTAAGGGTCTTTGGTTGTGAGTGTTTTGTTCATGTGCTTCAAGAGAAGCAATCTAAATTGGATCCGCAAGAACATAAATGCATCTTTTTTGGTTATGGTGAAAATGTAAAAGGTTATAAGCTTTGGAATCCTCTAACACGTAAAATTATCTTGTCTAAAGATGTGATTTTCAAGGAGTATAGAGCTTACTCAGGAGAAGAACAACCAAAGGAAAAAGATAAGACAAAGACAATGCACTTCGAGGTAAAGACTGAGAAGCAAGAAGATGCACATGTGGAAGAATAGTTAGATGGATCTAAGGATGGAGAAAAAGAGGGTTCAAATAGTTCAAAGGATGTGCAGGATGAGCACATAGAAGAAGAACAGGTAGAGCCCATTACTCCTACCTTGAGGAAGTCCACAAGGAAACATCTAGTTGATAGGTATAGCCCATCAAATTACCGTTGTGTATTTTCTTTGTTGAGTACTAACGATGAACCTAGATCTTTCAAGGAAGCTCTCTCTTCAGAAGAAAGGGAGTCTTCGTTGCAAGCCATGCAAGAGGAGATGATGGCTTTGCATAGTTGTGACATCTGTGATCTATTAATTTTTCCAAAGGAAGGAAGTCCATTGATTGCAAGTGGGTATTTAAAAAGAAATTTGGCGTAGACGGTCAGTTAGAGCAATACAAGGCTAGATTAGTGGCTAAGGGCTACTCCCAAAGAGAGGTATTTGATTTTGGTGAAATTTTCTCTCTTGTTGCTAAATTAACTTCTATTAGATTCCTATTGTCTATTGTTGTTGCTTGTGATTTTGAGATAGAGCAAATGGATGTTTAAATTGCTTTCTTACATGGGGATCTTGAGGAGAGAATTTATATGCGATAGCCTGAAGGTTTTGTTGTGAAAGGAAAATAATACTTGGTTTGTAGGTTGAAGAGATCTTTGTATGATTTGAAACAGTCTCTCAAGATGTGGTACCAAAAAGTTTGATACTTTTGTATTGAAAATGGATTTTCTTGGGAACAAGGAGGATCATTGCGTTTATATTAAGGCTATTGGATAACAATAAGGTGTTGATCTATTAGGCCTCATATAAGGTGTTGAGCCTTAAGAGAACTTGCTGCAAGGTGCTGCAAGCTCCATACTGTGTGCCTTCCTCATGGCCTCCTAAAGAGTAGGAGGATCAAATGCCTTGACCCAACCTCTCATTGGTTCAAACAATCCCTCGATGAAGAGAATGACAAGTCTCCTCTCTGAAATGCCTGTCACCATGACTGCAACCCTCTGAAATTCACCGATGTAGGAATCCAAACTACCTATCTGTCTGAGCTGGGCTAGCTCTCTAAAATAAAGTTCTGGATCCTTTTTGTCAAAACGCTCTATGAGCATGCTGGTGAACTCCTGGTAGGTAGTAACCGTGTGATGACCAAGTGTGTACATGCCGTGATGCCACCAGTCATGCGCCAACCCATCAAGATGTAGTGTAGCAAACTTAATGGCCTCGTCCTCCTGCATAGGTCTCAATGATAGGTAATTGTCTAACTTTTGTACCCAAGACCTCGCTGAACTCTTATCAGAGCCATCAAAGTAAGGCAAGATAATCTTGCTAATTGCATGCTGAAGATCCCTGTTCACCTATGGTTGTGGCTACTGGTGCTGAGGAGCTCTGCGGTCAAATCTACCTCCCCCTCTGGGCTTATGCACATCCATGAACTCATGAAAAGACAAAGACTGCCTGATCTCAGGTGCCAATGTCGAGTACTCTCCAAAGAATCTGGTCACATCTGCCACCGACATGCCGTGATGTGGATGAAACTCAGGCTGGTGACCCTGCTGCTCTCCCTCCGGCATCAAAGGTGCCTCTCTAGATATAAATGTAGGTTGTCTAGGCCTACGCTCATGAAAGATAGGTGACAACTGTCGCTGTGCTGACACCAGTGGCTGGTCTATGCCTGTAGTCCCGCTCGTCTGTCCTATCTGAATATAGTGTTGCTGAGGCGGAGTACATTGCCTCATCATGCCCATCAACTGGGACATCATGTCCATCATATTATCATGCCTGCGTCTTAACTCATCATCGGAAATCTCACCTCTGGCATGCTCTTTCCCCGGATCCCTATGTGTCTCTATAGGAATCTCACGATCGACCATCAATGTAGTGACACTGTTCTCACTGCTATTGGAATTGGATCTGTGAATACCCAGAACCCCTGATACTGTCTCACCTTCAGGAGTAGGTGGACCTGTCCAATCCTCAATTCTGCCTATTCCTCTACCCTTACTGTAGAAGATAATATCTCTACTCATGAAAAAGAATTGAAAAAGCACATATTTGACTGAAAAAGCAATTGAAAAAGCACAAGATGGCAGGAAAACTGTGCTCTGATACCACTGGAAGAGACTAGGTGTCTCTCAACCCAACCACCGACTGAGATTTCAAGTTTTTGTTTGTTTTCTTTGTTTTTGATTTTTTTTTGTGGTTTTTTGCAAATAATGAGAAATTGCGATTTTGCAAAGAAATGCTTGGAAAAATTAAATAAAATATGACAGAATATAGCTTAGGTTTTGATGCCAGATGATTTATTAATCTTCCAGAATGATTACAACTGCGATATTCAAACATTCAAATAAAAAGGCAAGCTATTTATTGAGAACCTGAATAAGCTTGCAGGCGCCAGAAAAGAAGCCTGAGATGGTACGGCTGAAAGAGAATATGCAATCTCCCACCTTGAAATTGATGCAGAGGCTCCAGAAACCGTAGGCGTCCAACATGAAGAAGCCAGAAGATAAAAAGGAAGGCTTTTGGTTTGGAGAAGAAGTACGGCCTTTGCTGCAGCAAAAGTACGGCCTATACCAGCAAGTAAGAAATCTGTACTTTCTTGAAAGGTGTGCCAAATGATTAGGAAATAGTCGCCACTGAATATGAAACCCTTATGGAGAAGTTCAACCCAAATCCTTGATGAAAAATCTTCACAATAAGCTCTGTATGACTTCTGAATGAAGCCACTCAACTGACAAGCTTCAACTGGTATCTCACAGTCTCAGTATGTCTGATTCTGAAGAGGGAATGTTCTTCAAAACCCGATGATCTGCAAAAACCCTTGTTTCACAAACCCCAATGCTCTCATAGAGAAATAAAGACAAATTAGAATAATCATAACATAATGAGTTCGATTTGTCCTTTTGAAATATATCTCTTCTCAATAAGTCGACCCCCTTCTCAAAAAGGCAATTAATGAGCATTTAAAATATAATTAAATTGCCCTTCTTTTGACTTAGGCAAAATAATTAAATAATGGCGTCCTTTTTCTAAATCATTTTAATATTAATTTATCTCATTATAAAGTAATAATAATACTTTATAATTTGCCATTAAATAATTACATTTAATTATTTCCATTAAAGTGACTTTATATTATAAAGTCAAATTAATAAACTTTTAATAATTATCAAATGCCTCAATATTTACTGTTTGCTCATCAAATCATCAAACTGGGTTGAAATTGAGCTAACCAACTGAATCAGGTGCCTTGCCAAAAATAGCAACTCCTGCCTATCTGACTTACTATAAATAGTAAGGTAAGTATCTATAAATCACTTTGAAAGTGTCTGCTAAGGCCCAAACCTGAATCAACTACTGGAGTAATGTTCCCAAACGCTGGATAACTGCCTCAAGTGATCCTCTAAACACATCTACCAACCTCTAAGGATTAGAATAATAGGCTAACCCCTGAAACAACAGTACTGCCTAGGAAGGGGACATTACAAAGGGACATGTTCAAAACATTGGAGGAGATGTACGAAATCAACAATACTAGCCGGGCACTTGCACTGAAGCAACAACTACACCATGTGAAGATGGCGAAAGGAGAAACAGTGATTGCCTATTTGATGAGGATTTCGGAATTGAGAGATCAGCTCTCTACAATTGGTCATGTGGTTGATGATAAGGACTTGACCATGCTTTCTCTTAATGGTCTTCCTTTATCATGGGATTCCTACATTCAAGGAATCAGTGCAAGAGATCCAAACTTCCTAAGTTTGATCGTTTGAGGGTCGACTGCATTCAAGAGGAGTCAAGGTTGGTGGCTAGAGGTGTTGGTCAAAATTCAACTAATGAAGATATTCATGTTCTCGCCTCTCACTCTTCGAAGAAGAAAGGAAAAAATGAGAAGAAAGGATTCTTCAAGAGGAATCGAGATAAAGAAAATGATGGTGCTCCCGCATTCAAGAAGAAGAGAGACTTATCCAAAGTCCAATGCTTTAGATGTGACAAGTATGGTCACTTTGCCAAGCATTGTCCATCCAGGCCTAAGCAACAGGCCAGCATTGTAGATGTTGATGATGCCTCTCCTCAGAAGGACTCTTGTGAATACTTGTTCTATTTGGCATTGTCAAGCAATGTACCTACAGACACCAACACTTGGCTGATCGACAGTGGTGCTTCTCGACACATCACTGGTTTTAAGGAGCATTTATCAAGCTTAGTGGAGAGAGATTCTTCTGAACAAGTCATTATTGGAGATGATGCTAGCTACTCTGTGAAAGGGATTGGGACCTCTACTCTCCATTTGGATTCCGGCATTACACTACAGTTATGTGATGTTCTTTATGTTCCCGGAATCAAGCGTAATCTTATCTTCATTTCAGCTTTAGAAGATAAAGGATATCAAGTTGCCTTCTCCAAAGGCAAAGTACTTGTGTGGATGAAGAATTCCAACTTCAAGACTGCTCAAGTAATTGGTGTTAAACATGAGAGCCTCTATAGGCTATGCACTCGTCCACTTCAGGCATTAGTTCATGATTCTTCAAGCTTGTGTGATCTTTGGCATTAAAGATTGGCTCATCTTCACTTCCGAGCTCTACCTATCATGGAGAAGATGGTTACGGGCCTTCCAAAATTCAACCAAGAGCATGAAGGTACTTGCAAAGGTTGTACAATGGGTAAGAATACAAAAGCTCCATTTCATAATAGAGAAAGTAAATCTAAATGTATTCTAGATCTCATTCATTCTGATTTATGTGGTCCAATGTCTGTTCCTTCTTCGAGTGGTTTCTTGTATTACATTCTTTTTATTGATGACTGCTCTAGAAAGACTTGGATTTATTTTTTGAAAACTAAAGAGTCCGAGGAAGTGTTAGAAAGGTTCAAGGAGTTCAAAGCTCAAGTAGAGAACCTTTCCGGGAAAAGAATCAAAGTCCTAAGATCCTATGTTACACGGGGACGCGTCCCCTGCCCCAAAACCACCTGTACCCGTCCCCACCCGTCCCGGGGACAGGGGGACGCATCGGGGACAGTCCCCTGCCGTCCCCGAATGAAGAAAATTCGCAGGAAACGGGGGGGGACGTTTCCTCTTCTCTGGGAACGGTCCGCCGTCCCCGGGGACGGCAGGGGACATTGGGAACGTCCCTCGCTGTCCCCGGGGACGGCTAGCCGTCCCCCGCGTATATGAACTGCCCAGAACAGAAAATAACATTAAATCGTTGGTTTTTAAACATTTCATATTGCTTTTAAATCTGACGTGGGCCCACAGCAAGGAAAGGCGAATGAGTAAAGTCATAAACAAAAACTTAAATGAAACTTTAAAATTTCAAAACATTAATATTTTTTGTTTTGGCTCCCACGGCAAGAGCAGCGACGGCAAAGGGCGATGACTCCCAGCTCACACAGCAAACAGAAATTTGTCTCAGACTCTCAGCATCATTTTTTTACCATTTTACTCCTGCGTTTGGGCATTTGACAGAGGCGTTTTTGCATTTTAAGGACGCATGAAACAAATTTCTCAAGTTTTTGTTTTACACGCCTAGGGTAAAGTCGCAGCTGGGCACCTCTATTTGACTGCGTTTTCTCCACTCAAGCTGCATTTTGTTTGTATTTTGGACGCCTTGAGGAGCTGGGCGCTGCACTTCATTCCATTTCCTACCACTTTCAGGTTTGAGATTAAATTTAAATAATTTTTTTGCTTCTGTATTATCTTTATCAGTTTTTAACTTTTTTAATTTTTGCTTAATGCTTTTAGTTTTATTTTCATTTAAATGATTTTGTATCATTTTTACAAAATTACAGATTTTCAACCAGCATACAAACTTCATATTTTAAAAAAATAAAGAAAAATTCAAAAAAGCCATACAAATTTCAAAATGAGCAGCAACAGCAATGGCAGTGACAATGGCAGTGACAGTCATGAGGGTGAGGGTAGTGAGAGTGAAAATGAAATTCAAAGAATGTCAATAGACCCTTCTTCTACCTCTGAAAATCCAACCCCTGCTTCTTCAGACTATTTTGCATGCCCTATACCCTCTCTTCAAAGGTTTGCAAAAGGCCCTTTCAACCGCAACAAACCATTGCGTCAGTTTGCCACAGATGTGACTGTCAACAAGCAAAAAAATTCAGGGGGCAGCAAGAAATGGCTTTGTCATGTTTGTAAAACTCATTACCATGGGAGCTATACTAGGATTAGAGGCCATCTAGTGGGTGACTGTGGAAAGGGTGTTAGAGTATGTACATCAATAACATTGGAGCAGCAGCTTCAATTTGCAAAGTTGGCTGGATGCAGTGATGACCAAATCATTACCATTCAAAATAAAAAACGACCATTAGCTGATTTGCAAGGCTCTTCCAATATATCAGTTTCAGAGAATTGTGATAGAGGGAAGAAGAAAGCAAGTGAGAAAACTTCAATCATGGGGTTGATGAATTCACAAAAACGAGAGCAAGCTGATGATGCAGTGGCCAAATTCTTTTATGCTCATGCTCTTCCATTTCATTTGGCAAGGTCACCTTATTTCAAAACTATGGTAAAAGAAATATTGTCAGTTGGACCCTCTTATGCCCCCCCTGGAGAAAATAGATTGCGTACCTCCCTCCTTGACAAACAATATTCAAAAGCTACCTTGTTGATGGAGGAGATGAGGCAAACATGGCTTAGGACTGGTTGTTCCATTGTCATGGATGGGTGGACTGATATTCGACATAGGCCACTCATTAATGTTATTGTTACATGCCCTGCTGGTTCATACTTTCTTCGAGCTGTTGATTGTTCTGGGAAGCGTAAGGATGCTGATTTTCAGTTTGGCATTTTGAGGGAGGCCATAGAGGAGGTTGGGCCTTCTAATGTTGTGCAGGTTGTGACAGATTCAGCTCGTGTTTGTAAGCTAGCAGGTTTGATGGTTGAGAATGCTTACAAACATATTTTATGGACTCCATGTTGTGTACATGCTTTGAATAATGCTTTGAAAGACATTGGAAAAATAGATTGGGTGAGGGCAGCAGTTGTAGAGGCTAGAGGCATACAAATGTTTGTATGCAACCATCACACTTCACACGCACTATTTCGGTCTTATTCAAAGAAAGAATTCCTCAAACCAGTTGAGACTAGATATGCTAGCTACTATATTTTGCTGGAGAGGATGTTGGATGTCCAAGATGCTCTACAAGCCATGGTTGTTTGTGCAGATTGGAAAAAGTGGAATCTGTCGAAGACAAATGAAGGCAAGGAAGTGAGAGATAGAGTACTTAATGAAACTTGGTGGGCCACTATCAAGTAAGAAATCTGAAAATTTAAATTGTTTTTGAAATTTTGAATTTGTTACACTTTGTTTTACTTTGTAGTTTGTATTTTAAAAGTTCTAATATTTAAATTTAATTTGTTGCTTGTAGGTATATTTGCTCATTCATATCACCAACTGTGAGGGTAATCCGGTATGCAGATACAGACTCTCCTAGCTTGGGAGAGATATATGAAACTTTTGATAGCATGCTTGACCAAATGAAGCAAGCTATTCGTCAAAAGGAACCTGAGTTGAGATTTTATGAGGACCATATTAGGCCTATTGTGACAAAGAGGCGGAACACAATGAATACCCCTCTTCATATGCTTGCCTATTCTCTTAATCCGAAGTGGTATGTACCTAGACCTGGCCGAATGCTTCCTTCTGAGGATGACGAGGTGATAGAGGGGCTTACAACAGCCCTTCGTAAAATATATACCAATGAGCTAGCAACCATTATTAGAGAGCAGTGGCTTATGTTTGCTGATCTTCAGGGTCCTACATTCAGCAAACCAGAGGCTAGGACAGATAGGGCCACCATTGCACAAAACAACCCCATTGGATGGTGGAAATTTCATGGGAAGGACACACCGGATTTGAAACAACTTGCCATTCGTTTGCTCTCACAGATTGCTAGTTCCTCTGCTGCAGAGAGGAATTGGTCCACCTATGGCTTCATCCACTCCATTAAGAGGAACATGCTTACTTCAAAACGAGCTGAGAAATTAGTTGCAGTTCATAGTGCCTTGAGACTTCAGGACCGTCAGACTACTGAGTATCGGCAAACTCCAGCAGCACAATGGGATGTAGATCCTGAGGACGTTAGGCAAATTGATGAGGATGAGGTGCAACAAGGATTGGTCGGACTACCATTGGATGATCCACTCTTGCCAGAAGATGATAGTGACTCAGATAGTTCTGAGTCTTTTGATATTCATAGCCCGAATGAGGCTTAATTTCATAGACTGTTGGACAATGTATTTAGTATTTTGATTTTCATGTTTGAACTTTGAGACTTTTGGATGCATGTTTGAAACATTTGGATATTGATAGACCATGGTTTTATTTATGTTTGATATTGCTGTGATAAATTTTATAATGCTTTAAATTTTAAAGTTTAATGACATTTATCATGTTCATATGTTGTTATGCTACTACTCTCGCGATTTATTTATATATTGATATTGTTGTTATCAATTATTAATTTATTGACATATATCTCTCTTTCCCTCTCTCTGTCTATAATATATTAATAATTTTTGAAAAAATCATATATATATATGTAATTTGTATATCGCCGTCCCCTATCGTCCCCTAAAAATTTGCCCCTAGGAAACGTCCCGGAAACGCGTCCCCAGCCGTCCCCCCGTTCCCGTCCCCAAAAGGCCGTGGAACATAGCTAAGATCAGATAATGGAGGAGAATACGCTTCTGGCAGCTTTCGGAATTTCTGTGTTGAAGTGGGGATCAAGAGGGAGTTATGTGTTCCCTATAATCCTCAACAAAACGGTGTTGTAGAAAGAAAGAACAAATCGATCGTGGAAGCAGCAAAAGCCATGATCCATGACCAGGATCTACAAACCTTCCTATGGGAAAAAGCTTCTAGGACTGCAGTCTATGTTCAGAATAGAAGTCCTCATAGAATCTTGGAAAGCATGACTCCTGAAGAAGCCTTTACTGGAAAGAACCCAGAGGTGAGTCATTTGAGGATCTTTGGATGTCCAATTTAGGTTCATATTCCAAAGGAAAAGAGAACAAAGTTGGAGCCTTCTGGTAAGAAGGGAATATTTGTGGGCTACAGTGAGACATCAAAAGCCTACAAGATATACATTCCAGGTCAAAAATTGATCGAGATCAATAGGGATGTCACATTTGGAATAGATGTTGCATTCAGGAGATCCAAGGGTACT
Organism: Sequoia sempervirens; assembly: GCA_007258455.2. Classification (NCBI taxonomy): domain Eukaryota; kingdom Viridiplantae; phylum Streptophyta; class Pinopsida; order Cupressales; family Cupressaceae; genus Sequoia; species Sequoia sempervirens. The sequence goes on along the minus strand of VDFB02267090.1, from coordinate 51,517 downwards.
CATATGGAGATTGATAATGAAGAGTCTCCTCAGGATATGGAAGTTGACCATACTCCTGAGATTCAGAGAGAGATTTCTGATCCAAAGGAAGATATTGATCTAGTTGAGCCCTTGGAACCTACTGATGGGCCTACCGATATTGTGATTGGGAGAAAAAGACCTCTTTGGGCTAGACAAACAATGCACGAGGCAGAAAGGTTTGCAGATCCAAGAGGAACCTTCAGAGAAAGCAAAAGGCCACATAATTTTTCCAGTTACGTTGCCTTGATGAGTCAGATTATTGAGTCTGAGCCTTCCAATGTTAAGGAAGCTTCTAGTCAACAAGTTTGGAAAGATGCTATGAACGAGGAGTATCAGTCAATTCTTAAGAATGATGCCTGGGACATCGTTCCTAGACCCGAAGGAAAATCTGTGGTATCTTCAAAATGGCTCTTCAAGATCAAGCACGCCGCTGATGGGAGCATTGAGAAGTACAAGGCAAGATTCGTGGCTAGAGGGTTCTCACAAAAGAGGGAGTTGACTATGAAGAAACATTTGCTCCTGTTGCTCGGTACACTTCTGTCTGAACCATTATTGCCATTGCTGCATCTAGAGGATGGAAGATTCATCAAATGGATGTGAAGACAACTTTTCTGAATAGTGTGATTGAGGAAGAAGTTTATATTGAGCAACCTGATGGATTTGAGGTACATGGGAAGGAGTCTCATGTTTGCAGGCTGAAGAAGGCCTTGTATGGTCTTAAGCAGGCTCCTTGTGCATGGTACAAAAGGATTGATCGTTACTTGTCAATTTTGGGCTTCTCTAAAAATGATGCGGACTCAAATTTGTACTTTAAGGTAATTGATGGTGAAGCATTGATTTTGGTTTTGTATGTTGATGATTTGATTCTTACTGGAGAAGATCACCTTATTCTCAAATGTAAGGAGTTGGCTTTTGAGTTTGAGATGAAGGACCTTGGGCTTATGCATTACTTCCTTGGCTTAGAAGTTTGGCAAAAGCCAGATGAGATGATTCTAAGTCAAGGAAAGTACACCATTGACATACTTGAGAGGTTTGACATGATGGATTGCAAATCCATGTCTACACCTATGGAGACAAATGTACATAAGTTAAAAGAGGTTGTATCTAGTTCAGACTTGGTGGATCCTCGATGTACAGGCAATTGATTGGGTCCTTCATGTATCTAGTTAACACTAGACCAGATATTTGTTATGTTGTGAGTGCACTTAGTCAGTTCATGTGTGAACCGACACAGATACATCTTGTTGCAGCAAAACATATCCTGAGATACTTGCGAGGCATAGTTGGATATGGGTTGAGATATTCTTCAGATGTAGACCTAGAGCTGCATGGTTTCACTGATTTTGATTGGGCAGGGAGTGTTACTGATCGAAAGAGCGCCTCTGGATGTTGCTTCAGTTTGGGATCTACTATGATTTCCTGGTGCAATAGGAAACAGTCATCTGTAGCATTGAGTACAGCAGAGGCAAAGTATATTGCAGCTTGTGTGGCAGCTCAGGAAGCAATGTGGCTTCGTAAGCTCCTTGCAGGATTGTTTGGACAATCAATGGAGCCTACTATCATTCAATGTGATAACCAGAGCTGTGTGAAGCTTTCTGTCAATCCTATGTTTCATGACAGAACCAAGCATGTTGAGATTAAATACCATTATATCAGAGATATGGTATTGAGGAAAGCTATAAAGTTGAGGTATATCAGCACTGATGAGTAGACGACAGACATTCTCCCCAAGCCTCTCTCCAGGATAAAGTTTGTGTACTTTTGAGACAAGCTTGGTATGGTGGAGAATACAGCCTTAACTGAGGAGTCTCAGTATCAGTGATCCTCTTTAATGAGTTCTTCTCTGTGAGAGAAGTTTGAGGTGAAATCCCTTGTTAATGAGTTCTTCTCTATAGGAGAAGTTCGAGGTGAAATCCCTTGATTCCACCCTCTGGGAGAGCCATGGTGAAAGTCATGTTGAGGTGACAACATCACACAAGTGATGAGCACTTGTACATACCATACATGGTTGTAGCCATTATGGTTGATATCATGTTGAGGTGATATCTGATATCACGATGAGGTGATACCTCTCTTTTCCACATATGGTTGTAGCCATTGTGGTAGACATCACGATGAGGTGATATGTCTTGTGCAGCTGGAAGTATCATCCCTAGCTGAGAGGGAGTGTTGATGTTATTAGCAGCATCGGGCTGCTTCTTCCAGATCCGCGATTGGAGACAATTCAAATGTAGCCTAACGGCTATTTGAATTGTATTTATTATATTCGATATCTTGGTCAACTTGAGATGATTGAAGAGACACGTCCTTTGTTATCATTTAATATTTGATATATTATGAAGTGGCGCGATTTTCTAAAGGGGCCGACCTCTTCTATAGAGGCGCAATTATTTCTGAAGGCCGACTTGTGTTTATTTAGGGGTCACATTCCTCCATTCAATGTTGTATTTATACTCCTTGGTTGCATCTCATTCCATCATCTATTCAGTTCATTGTTCATCATAAGTTCGAGCCTTATCAAGTGCGAATTATTCTGAAGTGCAGATCGACATTATTGGTGACTCACAAATTACATCTGAGTTGTTCTTGTGATAGCATCAGTTTTGTGGTGCACTCTATTGGCCTCATTATCGGCCTTCATTGTAAAAGAGTTTCTCTTTGAGATTCAAATATAAGTGATATATTGTTGCTAGGTTTTTCTCCCTCAAGAGGAGGGTTTTCCCAGGGTATCTGCTGTGTTCTTGTGTCTGATTTTTTGAATTAATTTTTGTGCATTAAATCTGATCATAAAACTAACAACTTGGATAGTCGAAGGTCCACTAGCGGCTTTGTATTTACTTTGCTTGGAGGTGCAGTACAATTGCTTTGTCCACTACTAAAGCAGAGTATATGGCTACTACACATACCTCTAAGGAGGCGATATAGTTATAGAGACTTGACAATGACATTGGTTTTAATTGCGAGATAGTAAGGATTGGATGTGACAGTTAGAGTGTTATTTGTTTGGCCAAAAATCCTATATATCATGCTCGTACTAAGCATGTTGATGTTCATTATCACTTTGTGCAAGAAATGGTTAAGAATGGTAAGGTCTTGATTGATAAGGTTGACACTTTGGATAATGTTGCAAATTCTTGTATGAAGCTAGTGACCATGGATAAGTTCTCTTGGTGTAGGAAGGCCATGGGCCTTTATCACTGTATTTGATTTATTATTTGTATCTCTTGGATGTAATTGCAATATATAATGTCAAGTGGGAGAATGTTATGTTAGGTGACATTTACCTTGCAAACCTATGTCAATTTGATGTCTCCATGTTTCTTGGAAAGTGTCCTAGGGGAAATGAGAGAAATGTATTTGATATTGGCATATTGTAATTATATTTTTAAGAGGAAATTTAATGTTGGTGGAGGTTACACATCACTAGAGGAAAAAATTAACCCTCCTAGGCCTTCACATTGGGAATGTGAAGGGTCTTGAGTGGGGTGCCAAGTTTAGAGGGAAACACGTGTCCATTGGTTCTCCATCTGTTAGTTGAACAATCACTAAAGCATCCTAAATGCCAGAAGTTGAAAGGGCTGTGGGAAAGGCGCTTGTGTTGAATCCTTGTGCACATTAATTAATTTATTATCATGACTCTTGGTTTTTGATGGAAGGGGCGTCGGTTTTTGCAAGTGGTTTTGGCACCTCTTGTTTCGGTTTACAACTGTGGTTTTGCCTCCCACAAGTACTATAAATTAGAGGCTTGAAATGGTAGTTGTATCTTGTGGAATTTGTAGGTGTATGGAAGCATCCAAGTTGTGGGAGATCAGCAAGGAAGTGTATTGTGGTGTATCTCTGTTGTGAAGATAAATAATATACTTTCCCTTTTTTCTCATGTGGAGTTCTTCTCGAAAGGGTTTCTCTATGTAAATCTGGTGTCATATTGTAATGTCCCTTCCTTAGGCAGCTCAGACTAGCCGAGGTTGGCCTACTATTAGGGTTCCTATAGGTCAGCAATATGGTTAGGGGACCCAACCGAGGGATGCGGAGCCTAGCCATGAGCTTTACGAGCCTTTCAGTTTGGAGTCCAGTTGTTGAATCCAAGGATAAATTGAAAATATTAAAGTTTCCTTTAATGGAATAGTAAAAGTGAATAGTAACAGAGAATTATAAAGTGAATACTGAAAAGTGCCCCCATCCTAGTGAAACAAAGTTGTTTATAAAAAGTGGCCCTTTCATTTGATGAGGAAAAGACCCTCGAGGAGTAATATTTTATTATCTTTTATAAAAAATCTCATGGGAGGTTATAAAGTGAATTTTGGGCTTCTATTTTAGCATTCATTTGTCATTTTTCATATCAGCACTTGCAAGTTTGAGCTCTGGAGAAGGGTCTCAGCTTGGTTTCAATCTTCTAGGAACGAAAACTCCCAAGGGCTATCGTGAATTGGACGAGAACCCAGTTCACCTTTGAGGAGGACCTACCTTGGGTCTTTGTTTGGGCTTCATTGGAGGAGTGTCAGCTGTTTAGTTTTCAGGCCTGAGTTTGGAGCAGTGTTACATCAGCATATTTCTTCAGATCAGGTACAACCATTGATAGATCGAGTCTCAACCAGGCCAATACTATCACATGTTCGCATTCAACTTGTTGGCTGTACAATTTTTGGCCAAGTGCACCTAGGGTTTGTGGCACAATCGTCATTGCAGATTTATTCCAGCCGTTTGACAAGTTTACATTGAGGATTTGACATCTTCCATACCAGCGGTACCATTTCTAGTTGGTGCACCATCATTTGGAAGGGGTTTCGTGGGCATTTGAAGTTGATTTTGGCAACCAATTTCATATTAGCACTTCCATAACAACGATCAGACCTATAGCTGCATATTTCACATTCTATTTTAGTCTTCTACCATTGTTACATACTCATATCAACCTTCATACATTTTATTTTCATGCTGGCATAGAATGGGTATGCTATTGGCATATTGGGTATTTGAATCTTTCATTTGTATTGGGTTTAATAGAGCTGTTACAGTCTGATAATTTTCATATCAGACATATCTATCATTTTAATCAGACCTTATATCTTTAATTTAATGGCATAAACGGAAGTGGGTTTATCAATTTATGTTGTGTAATCATTTATATATCAGTTTTATGCATTTCCTTTATGTTATTGGCATTGAAAACACTCAACCAAACATCAAAAGCAATCAAACAAAACTCAGAAAATCAGAACAGCAGTCAGAAAATCAGAATTGATGAGTTTGCACAACAATTGTTTGACGAAATGTCAACACTCTGAAGAATGAGTTTTTGGGGTTAGATTTAGTAGGGATACCTCAGTGGTATCAGAGCCATATTCCTGCCAGCCTATTGGGTAATGATTGCATTCAATGGGGGTGAAATCAGTTGTGCACTAGTCAGTTTGGATTTGGTTTTCAGTTGGGACAGCGAAAAAGGTCATCATGGCAAGGTTGTTTGGCAATACACAGGCATGGAAAGAAATTGAGCAAACACAATACAAGACCATACAAAAATTGCAGCGTTTAAATGATTCACTTTCAAGGTTGGGACTCTCTAAAAGATCAACCTCACTTTCTACTAGCAAAAGCCCAACACCAGAAAACAAAGAAGCGGTGGTGATTAGCATATTTGAGGAGTATAGCATTCTTCCTCAACGTGTTAAGGAGAATTTTCCTTTCAAGAACTACATGGACATGCACCCGAATCTTTGCCACAAGACTAAGCATGCAAGGAAGGAATATCACACTATAGCTTATGAATTGTTCAGAGAATCTTCACACATGGCTGATACAACTCTTCATGCGAATGATTGGGTGTCTTCAAGTTCCGATGAGGTATGCAAAAATTTATATGATGAATTAGATAGACATGTTGATTTGAATCAAGAAGGCATTAGGACAGCCTTGGGTAATGATTTGTCTACATCATCCTTGCAAGAGGTTTCACAAGAGGCTCCTACATTAGAGGCTAGCATAGTTCATGTCAGTGCTTTGGATAGCAATGGCTTTAGGTGATCATGTACCAAGGGAATTCACACGTGAGGTTATGGTTAAGGCTTCTTGTGCTCCTACCATTCAAAAGGAGAGTTTGGGTGTCCACACGACGAAAAATCCAGAAGAAACGTCAACAGGGGAAGCAAAGAGCAACAATATAGAGATTGGGTCTATTTCAGTTGATCTTCATCCAGTTAATCCTATAGAAGGTAGAGAGGGAGAAACAAAGGAGCCTACAGGATAGAGTTGCACGAGTATCCTAGTAGGCAACATGGAGGTTATGCTTGGGGACTTTTTGATAGTCCTAAGAGTGGTCTTACCTCTCTGCATGAGAAAAGCGAAGCATCATTCATTGAGACCAATTTTTGGAGTGATGATGAGGAGTTTGTGATGGGAACTAATGCTGCCTTAGTTCTGGACCAGCAAGAAGACACTTCAGAAGAATTTTTTGATGTGAGTCAAGCTCTCCATTGGCAGCCCACTACTTCAACTAATGAATTTACCTTTGTCCCTAAGCATGATTTGGAGAACCAACTTAACGTTGGTGAAGATAAGATTGCTGCAGCGCTGTCCCATTTTGATCATTCCCATAAGTTGGTGGGAAATTACCTATGGAAGGTCCAACTTGAGGGGAGACATAGTGGTGTTGAAGAGGCTTCATCTATTTCTGATTTGCAAGCGTTTAAGACAGCCATGGAGTCTATGAATAATAATTATCATAGTTACCGGGAGACGCGTCTCCCCGCCCTCTGAGACACGTCTTGGAGACGTCTCTGGAGACGCCTCCTACCGCCTAGAGACTTCTGCCGGAGTTTCTCGAGTACTCTACCGTCTCCTGTTGCAAAAAATGACGTCTCCCGCAAAAAAAAAAAAAACCTAAAATGTGAACTATGATTATGAAATATGAAGTATGAATTTTTTGACTCTTTGACACAATGACATTTGTGTATTTAAAATTAATGTTCATTGTTAAACTCTACTACTGCTCTTGTTTTGAAAGTTCAATGTCATCATATTTTCTATAAATTATTAATTTTGTATATTTTTAATTTATATTTATATTAAAAATAAATGGCGTCTCCAAGTACTCTTGCCTCCTATTTTCAAAAAAAATTCGTACCGGTACCAGTACCAGTCGCCTGTACCAGTACCAATACCAGTCTCGCAGCAACTATGATAATTATTTAGCCCTTCTTTCTAATAGAGATCACGTACTTGATTTGGGTGTCATATATTCAAATGCATTGAGAAGGAAAGAGGAAGAGGTTGATCAACTCACTACAGAGCTAGTGAAGACTAGAAATTCTTTGGAAAACTGTCAAGTGACTCCCCTTATGGCGGAAAATCAGATTGAGGAGTTGAGCGTGGGGTTGAGTTTGGCTCATGCTTCACCAAAGAAATCAGAAAATCAATATTCTATTGCAGCCTCTTTGGATGGGCAAGAATCTTGTGTTGTGCATGAGATTGAGGGACGGGGAAATGAGGAAAAAGAAGAGCTACATGATGAGGTTCAGGAAGCCAATGATGCATTCTCACATTGTGATGTTGATGGCAGCCATGTGCATGATTTAAAATCAGTTTTAGTAAATGAACATGTTGCTGATTTGGAATCAGATTTAGATGAGGAAGAGTTACTCCTCATTAAGGGTCTTGAACTTCATGTTGTAGAGGCAAAAAATCCACACAGTGATACCACTTGCAGCCGTGTAGTCCGAGCTTTGGTAGATAACATGCATGAATTGCAGCAGACTACACCTCTTGGCTTATTCCTTGAGGATAAGTATTCAGCAGTGGAGGAATTGGCACGAGTCTTAGGCCGATATGAAAAGGTAGATAGATGGATCGAGTACCTCATTGGGATATCTCAGTCTGATGGGGCACTAGACAGGCATAAGTATGGAATCTCGGCATCCAACTTACACTTGGTTAGACGTGCGCTTGATAGGATGAGATTTGACGCCATGCAGTTGCTTACAGATAGAGGTTATGCTTTAATGTTTGCTAGGAAGTTGTATGGTGCATTCGTGAGGGAAGAGGCGCAGATATCCACTTCCGTTGACGCTGAGAGGGATGAGGTATCTAGTAGTAGTAGTGGATCTACTACCATGGAGGATACCTATTGTTGATGTGTTTTTCGTGACCGCACCAACACAGAATAAAGTTGCCAACGGCTACCCTATTCTCTCTTGATCAAAGTATCCAGCATGCTAAGATTGCAAGAGTTTGTGCATTCAAATCCAAGGTTCCTTCAATGTGAATAGTCTCAGTTGGCTCAATGTGATTTGCTGGTATTTCAAGGGGACTTACGGAATTGTTCAACAACAAAGGAAGGGGTTTTCACAATTTGACAGATTTATCAATGAAGCACGAGTTTCCTATTCTAACCAGAAAGTACTGAATTTAAAGTGGTTGTGGGATTAAGAAAGCTCTAATCTACTCTAAGGCGTGGGATATGGCGATCAACTCTCGCGGACTTCAACCAGGCTATGCTTTGCCTCACTTCGAACAGCTTCCACAGAACTTGTGCAATCTTCAAAGGAGTAGCTCAAGGTGTTCAGATCACAACTTAGCATGAAAATACCATCACAACGACGCATATAAACATACAAATCATGATCAAAGTTAAGTGCATGATATTCTAGTTGACCACACAAGGCGCATTCACCATCAGCGAACACACTAGTGGTATGGATAAACGAAGTTTGCTCAAATTGAAAACCACATTCCACACTATCACCTACATACATGAAATGCAACTTATTCTACTTTAAGCCACTACTTGAATCAGAAGGACGAAGAAACCTTGCTAGCTACTCACAACAAAAGATGAAATTCATCATCAATGAAAATTCTTTTTATTGGGAGAGTGTTCACAACAATTTCTTACAAAGTTTTAAAGGAAAAACTTTCCTTCTTCTTCAAACTACTCTATCAATCTACGCTATGCTACTTCTAAGCTATCACCTAGTTGTCTCTCTATTCTAATCTCTATTGTCTAACTCTACTGAGGTACAAATGAGGGGGAACACCCCTTTATATAGCTGGCCAAGTCCAACGGACGGCTCAGATTACAATTGGCTGGATGGCTCAGATCGTGCCACCTCAGCCCTACACAAGATTCACCCTAAAAACTGCCACAAAGAAGAGTGGGGTAATAAATGAATAATTAATAGCCACCATCTTCTAGAAGATCCCTGTTCATAGACGCATTCACACTGTTATTGTTCCGACTGCAAACTGGATAAGTTTGGTGAACCTTGCTTCAATTTCTTGGATTAGCACAATAGGCACATTCTCAATATGAAACTTCAAGGATGTAACCCTTTAACCTGTTTGACAACACCCGAGCCTTCATCTTTTCCTTCATTCTGAACTTGGAAGATTTCCTTGTCTTGGATTCAATCACTTATGCTTGCCATATGCCTAACTGCGTTTGGTGCATATTTGGTCTTTGAGGAGAAATTCCAACACTTAGCCATTTCTTCCAAGTACTTGTTTCACGATTCCATCATCTTGGACTATTTATTTCATCACTGCCTAATTTTGACGTTCCTCCTGCAAAACAAACAAGGAGAAGAGTATCAGAATACTTCATAATATAAATTTACTTCACTTCAATGTTCAAGTGGTCTCTTCATCTAATAGGGTGCATCATTTTCCTCCAACACAACTTTTGACTTTAAATTCCTCATGCCTTAGAATATTTCCGCATTACCACACATCCTCCTTAGAGCATATCTGGAAACTTGAGCTTCCGTTTTCATTTCATCGACTAAGGCGCTCACTCTGACACTTCATCCAACTCTGGCTTGAGAAAAATGTTTTCATCAAGAACTTGATCAAGAATCATCTAGTCATTCAATTTCAAATTCATCTCCCAAGGCATTTTATCTTCAAAAACATCATTTATTCCTTGCCTTAGAAAATTTTTAAATTTCCCTTAGAAAAACTCATAATTCAAGTGCCAATCAAATTCTCCATCCTGAAGGCCTTGGCGAAGTACAAAAGACTTTGAAATCAATTCCTTGTCGAAGGTCTTCAATACCCAGAAGAAAATTTTCCTCAGAATGCGTCGAATTCATGGGTATACAACTAAGGGATTCATTTAAATTTTGAACCATAGAAAAATAATTCCTCATGAAATTTATTTTATTCCTTCATCCCTGTGAGTATATTGTTGCTCTGACTTGAAATTTCTTATCAACCCTGTGAAGCTGACGTCCTCTGACTTCTCCACTGGCAATTTTACTCATGTCTTTGAAAAATTTCACACCTCCACCAGACTTAGGCGTTTTTCCTAGAGGGTGAAATATTGTGCCTTAGAAAAATTTTAAATCACTTAGCATAGGCACATTTTGAATTTTGTCTTAGAAAATTTTCATTTACTTCAATCATCTTGCCTGTGGTGAGGAATTCTTTATCAACTCACTTAGAAAAAATTTCTTTGGAAAATCACCACCTCCTTCACCTTGGCGCATATTGTAGGTCATGGAGAACATTTCTAAATTCAACGCCTAGCATATTTTATTCACATTTCCATCACCTCATAGGCTTAGTATTTCCAACACATAGCAACACTTACACCACCTTTACCTTACCCTGGCCAATTTCACACATGGTGAAGGATATTATTTCCATGCCTTAGTCATTCCCACTTATCAACTTTACCTTGTTTACCACTTTTCACTCCACACTCACTCTTTACATGGCGCATATCACATAGGCAAGAGGATGGGCGCACTTTGCATATTGAGGGGAATTTTGACTTTCAACACCCTTGGTATTTTGTCCTCACATGCCTTCATTTGGGTGCATATTGCATGTGATGAAGGATAAAGCTTCTAATGCCCTTGACCTTCCTTTGACTTTCTTCTAAACTTGGCGCATTTCACCCCTTGAGAAGGATGGGCGCATTTAGCATAGGATGGAGGATTAGCCTCAACACTTAGCCGTTTCTCAACATCCTCATTCTTCTTGTTAGGTGGGCGCATCTAGAGGTTGATGAAGGATGAAGCTTTGACTTAGAAATTTTCTTTGAAGCAACATGGGCGCATTTGGCCTATAGTGAAGGATAAAAACTTGTCTTTTTCTTGCTGAAGTGAGGGCGCATTCCACATGTGCTGGAGGATGAAACATCAACACTTAGAAATTATTTTGCATGCCATTACCTTGAGCTGGGCGCATTTGGCCTAGGGAGGTGGATATCTCTGTTACTTAGAAAAATTTTCATCATTTTGCTTGTGAGGAGGGCGCATTTTGCCATAGGAGGAGGATGCAATTTGATACTTGGAATTTTTCCTGACATGCAATACCTTGAGGGCGCATATCATGTGGGGAGGTGGATGAAACACTCAACGCCTTTGCCTTTGACCATTGACTTCCTTGTAGCATGGGCACATTTGGGCTAAACAAGAGGATATTCAAACACTTAAAAACTTTTCTTGCTCTCCAGCTGAAGTGGGTGCATTTTCAAGGTGGTGAAGGATGAATTTCAACACTTAGCCATTTTTCTTTCCTTCTGCCAACTTTTGTGTGTCCTGCTATTTATAGTAAGCCCTCTGATTTCCATACTTCTGAAGCTTGGATCGATTTGAAATTTCAAACACAGGAGACGCATGACCTATTTAACCTGTTCACACTGCCATTCTGAACTAGCCTGCTATTTTTAGCCCATTTTTGAAGATGATTTACTATTTATAGTAACTGCCTGTTTTTGAGATCTCCACAACTCTGTTTGACTTGAAATTCAAATGACGTGCTCCTCACGAGGTGACCTGCCTGTTCACACTAGCGCCTAACACTGATTTACTATTTTTAGCCAGTTTCTGAAATGACTTACTATAAATAGTAAGTGCTTCGTTTGACTCGAAATTTTACCGGTGGATAGCTTGAAAGATGCTGATCGTAGTGGGATACACCGGTTTTCGGAAATTTTGACTTTTTACCCCTCGTTTTGGGTCCCAAAGCTGGAAACCCTAATATGACTTGCATGCATATCAAACGACCTCCGTTTGATCTCGTTTCAATTGCACTGTGCCCTGTTTGTAGTTTTGATGTGCTGGGAGAGAGCAGTCAGAATGCACGTGCTAAAAATAGTAAGTCACTGAATATTGATTATTTTGCTTTGCATGTCACATCATCGCGAAGCTTTCGAAAAACCCACAAGGAATCATCTGACATGCAAAGAAAACCTTGACATGCAAACCCTAAAAATAGCCTCTGAAGGCTGAACTCTGAAAGTCATTGTCTCATTTTGCATGTTATACCATTGCAAAGGTCTCTGAAAACCTAGAAGGAATCTCTAGACATGCATTGAAAAATTCAATGTATAAACCCTGAAATTTGCTCTGGAAGCTGAACTGCTAAAAATAGTAAGTTGTCTGTTTCAGCTCCAATTTTGCACGTGAGCAGCTTGACGTGTCCTTGATGCAGTGTAACGACCGGAACTTCGAGAGTGCTAAGAAAACGCCCCAAATTAGGCACTTACTAAAAATAGTAAGTAGTTAGAATTTACTGAAACTTGGTTGAGGACTTGCCAGAAGCATATTAACTGCCATGCCAAGGTTAGATTTCAACTTGATTACTTCATTCGATTTTAAATTGGCTGAAGAGTTCAAAACCCTAATTCTCAGACTTAGCCAAAATTTCAATTCAAGCTCAAAGACGAGCACATCCCAGAAAGGCAAACAGCAGAAAAGGGACAGAAAGAGAGAGAGAGAGAACAGGAAAACCAACTAAAAACAAGCCAAAAGTTCGAGACGAAGCAAAAACTAGGGGGTCCCCATTTGCAATGGGGCGATGTGTGAAAAAGGTCACAACACCTATGACATGGCTATAGGAGTAGAGCAGGGTGAGACAGTTTCGGTTAGTCATGGGGAGCAGTCAGCTTGTGTTGAAGTAGTTTTTACACCCTATGCTTCGAGTTTTGAGGCTCCTGTTTTCGATAGTGTTGATTCTGGACTTCCCTCGGAATCCCTTGGTGCATTTCATAGTGATTTCATTGTGAGATTCGCACATTGCTTTGTATTCAGCCCACTTCCGGATGAGTTGATGCTCCATATGACACATAAGAGTGGGCCGAAAATGTGGTATAAGGTGCTCCCTTCTGCAAAGAATGGAGCGATATCTGACAAAACCCATTTACCGCTTCTCCAAGATGGATGTATTATTGGCACACGAGATAGAGAGGCAGGGTTTGATCAGATGAGATTCAGTGATTAGAGGGATCAGCCCTCCACAATTGCATTGATTAGTGCAATTGGCTTTATGAGTTGGTGTCAGGAGCACTCTTCTTCCAACCTTGGCAGTTGGAGTATTGTGGGGACACCAACATTTGCAAATGAGTTAGGAGATACTCATCTTTTCTGGTAGTTGTTTGGGTCCATAACCCACAGGCCCAGTGATCAAATGCATCGATGGTGGCAATTGTGACATAAAGTGACAGGGTCTGTCAAGGATGGAGGATACCGTTGTTTCCGGTTAGTGCAAAGAATTGATCTTAGTGCATTCCACCAGAACATTTGGGATCTTGGCAGCTCGTCAGATTGTGACTTGGTTATTGTCTTTGATGGAGGCAGTAGTATTACTCCATCACGGGGCAGTGATTCAGGTAGATGTTGTAGCCTATCAGGGTTCATTTGGGTCCCCGACATCGATTTAAATGCACTACTCCATCAGGACCACAGTGTGTTACTTCACTTTTTCCGACATGATATTGATTGTATTAGCATGGGGCAATTAGAGATTTGGTGCAGGTGGCCTATCATGCATCACAGAGTGATGGAGAGTGGTGTAACTAGTATGCCTGGTTACAATTCTTGTATTGATAACCTATTGTTTGAGATGGGTGACGATAGGACTTATGACAATCCACTTTTTGGGTTGGGCAGTGATTTCCAGTTTGATGTTGGTGAGACTACACTCACTGGACACTCAGAGACTCCTTGGTGTACAAGTGTTGTTGGACATGGAGACTACAGGCCACAGAGATTTGGGAGTCAGTTGACATCTTCTTTTGAGGGGGATACTCCCATTGCCAGGCATGATGCTATTCCTTTGGTAGAGTGTGTAGGGGACTTTGTTGGTCTGTCAGCAAGCAGTATTATGCCTTTTGGGGCAGCAGGTAGCTGGATGAGGATCGCTTATCAACGTGATCCGCTATGGGTGCATGGTGTTTGCATGGATTCCATGAGGTTGCTTCATAGGTTATAGTACACGGATGTCACTATCAAAGTGGAGTAGCAGTGTGTTCAGTGTTGGCTTGAGGGTTACCTGCGTAACTACATTTCAGGACAACAGAAGGCTTGGGTGCGATGGTTGTATTTGGGCGAGTATTGTTGTAATACTATACATCACATGTTGATTGGTATGACTCTCTTCCGAACGTTGTACGGTTATGATACCTTATCTTTTGTGGACTTGGCGTTAGGTGATAGCAGAGTTATCAGGGAGTATTTGGTACGATGGAAGGACTTGTCGTTGGAGGATGCCACATGGGAAGGAGAGATGATACTTCAGCATCCAGCTTTGCAGTTGCTTAGGGGCAATCAATCCTGAGAAGGGAGGACTGTAATGTCCCTTCCTTAGGCAACTTAAACTAGCCGAGGTTGGCCTACTATTAGGGTTCCCGTAGGTCAGCAATATGGTTAGGGGACCCAACCGAGGGATGCGGAGCCTAGCCGTGAGCTTTACAAGCCTTTCAGTTTGGAGTCTAGTTGTTGAATCCAGGGATAAATTGAAAATATTAAAGTTTACTTTAATGGAATAGTAAAAGTGAATAGTAACATAGAATTATAAAATGAATATTGAAAAGTGCCCCCATCCTAGTGAAACAAAGTTGTTTTTAAAAAGTGGCCCTTTCTTTTGATGAGGAAAAGACCCTCGAGGAGGAATAGTTTATTATCTTTTATAAACAAACTCATGGGAGGTTATAAAGTGAATTTTGGGCTTCTATTTTGGCATTCATTTGTCATTTTTCATATCAACACTTGCAAGTTTGAGCTCTGGAAAAGGGTTTCAGCTTGGTTTCAATCTTCTGGGAACGAAAACTCCCAAGGGCTATCGTGAATTGGACGAGAACCTAGTTCACCTTTGAGGAGGACCTACCTTGGGTCTTCGTTTGGGCTTCATTGGAGGAGTTTCAAGTGTTTAGTTTTTAGGCCTGAGTTTGCAACAGTGTTATATCAGCATATTTCTTCAGATCAGGTACAGCCATTGATAGATCGAGTCTCAACCAATCATCATTGCAGATTTATTCCATTCGTTTGACACGTTTACATTGAGGATTTGACATCTTCCATACCAGCCGTACCATTTCTAGTTGTTGCACCATCATTTGGAAGGGGTTTCATGGGCATCTGAAGTTGATTTTGGCAACCAATTTCATATCAGCACTTCCATAACAACGATCAGACCTATAGCTGCATATTCCACATTCTATTTCAATCTTCTACCATTGTTATCATGCTCATATCAGCCTTCATACATTATATTTTCATGCTGGCATAGAACGGGTATGTTATTGGCATATTGGGTATTCGAATCTTTCATTTGTATTGGGTTTAATAGAGCTGTTACAGTCTGATAATTTTCATATCAGACATAACTGTCATTTTAATCAGACCTTATATCTTTAATTTAATGGCATAAATGGAAGTGGGTTTATCAATTTATGTTGTGTAATCATTTAACTTTTTATATCTTTTGCTGCGATCTAAACATGGCGGGGCATGACAAAATGGTAGGTTGCTCCAAGATGCTATTGTGGAAGATCAAAAGAAGCAATGGTGAATGTTTGGATGCACAATTGTTTCAAATGGGTGGATAGATGGAAGGAAACGCACCCAGCTTAATTTTTAGTGGCTTCAAATGGTGAATTAGTTTCTCTAAAGTCAATTGATGCCTCCAACGAAATAAAGAATGCAGAAAATTTGAGCTTGATGTTGAGGAGATTGTTTTAGAGGTGGGCATAGAAGATTGCTTCAAGAGAGGCATTGTACACTCTTTTAGACCCCTTGTGTAGCTTATTGCCTTGACCTTGTCTAGGAGGACATAGGAAAAATTGATTGGGTGAGACCAATTGTAGAAGAAGCAAGAGATATAACAAAATATATTTATTATCACCGATGGGTTCTTCACTTGGCAAGAGATCACACCAAGGGGAAGGAGCTTGTGCTATCAGGTGCTATAAGGTTTGCAACTAATTTTCTGACATTGCAAAGTATTTCTAGTTGATTGACTCCCTTGAAGCGGATGTTTGTGATTCAAGCATGGGTAGACTCAACTTATTCAAAGAAGGTTGATGGAGAGAAAATCACAAAAATAGTTTTTCATTGTAAAGGTAACTTCAAACTTAATTTAATTTTCAAATTGAATCCTTTATTTTTAAACTTCAAAAGTATTTTGTTTCATTGTAAGTTGTAACTTAAATTTGCTTCTACTTTGTACTTTGGAGATAACGGAGCCACTAGTGAGGGTTTTGTGCTTGGTGGATGGGGAGAAAAATGCAATGGAATATATTTATGAGGCCATGGATAGGACCAAAGAGGCCATCAAAACTATTACAAAGGAGATGCAAATAGATTTGCCTCTATTTGGGAAATCATTGATCAAAGGTTGAACAATCAATTCCACCAACCCATTCATGCAACGAGGTACTATCTCAACCCCAAGTTTATCTTCTTTGATAGCTTCATAGATCCTAATAGAGAGGTTATGGAGGGCCTATCCACATGTATTGAGAGGATGACATCTATGGTTGAGGTGAGAGAAATCATTATATCTGAGTTGTAGAATTGTAAGGCAGCTAGGGGGAGGCTATTTTCTTCACAATTATCTATATGAGGAAGAAACACCCAATCACCAAGTAAGAAAAAGTGAAATCTTATATCTTGCAAGTTATAAAAAACAATTATTAATAGAATATTGTTTATTTTCAAAATCTTAAATATCTTATTTGCAGGTTCTTGGTGGGAAGATTGAGTTGAAAATACCCCAAATCTGTGAAGGCTATCCCTCCAAATTTTGTCTCAACCTTGTAGTGCTTCTATCCATGAGTGCAACTGGAGTTTGTTTGATGCCATTCACACGAAGAAGCATAACAAGTTGACTCGACAACATGTCAATGATCTTGTTTTCGTGCAATACAACCTTTGGCTTCACACAAGAAAGTTGGAGGACTAACCAGAGGAGCTTACTAATTTGGATGAGATCGATCCCTACAGTGAATGGACCGTGCAAGATAATGAGGCTTCCTCCTTTACAAAGGATGAGATTGTTGATTTCAAGAGACAAGCTATAGAGGATTTGGCTACACCTAAAGCAGGGGAGACTGGATTGGATGACATTGATATGATGGAGGAGGATTCATTGACATCTAGCAGTAAGGTAGAGCCACAGGCACAATCTTTTAGGCCAAGCAACAAGCCACAATCAAGTGCGAAGACCATACCCTCTACCCCCCAATTAAAAACTAGGTTGGGGAAGAGGAAATTATAAAAAACTTACCTAGTTATGAAATTTATGATAATGATTTTCAAATACAATCATCATTAATTCATAACAGTTATCATTTAGCAGCTAGCTATTATATTTAGTTCCACTATCCGATTGTGCATGTTGATGCAATTTTGTAATACATCTGTATTCAAGAATCAAATTTAATAGAGAACACTTTCTCATGGTCTCTAGACTCATTTGATATATTGTGTAATTGAATTTTACAAAAAAAATGTGTTTTTTAAAGAAGTTTTAGTACTTTTTAAGTTGTTGAGTTTTTGCTAAGTTGAAAATTTTGAGCTTGCGAGTACTCTCTGAATCCAAGTCTATGAACTACGTATGTTTGCATTAAAAACATTAAAATTATATAATATAAAACAATGATACTCATAATTTAATAAATGCCAATAAAAAAATTTAAATATCTCATAATTTGCAAAATGAAAATACTCATAAATTCATAATTCAATGATTTTTCAAATGTCAATACACAATGCCAATTACAATCAATATTTATAATCTTCATATTGCTCATCATCAAAAGCATAAAAGTCAACATTTGGTTCAATTTCACTTGAACCACAATGAGTTGCAATGGCACTTCCACTAGCTATGTATTGTACAAGTTGTTTCACCTAAAGATATTTTTTTAGCAAGTTGTGCACCAATAACATCTAATTCAACACACTCAAGTGTTAGATCCCAATTCATCACCCCCTCATTATAATCAAGTTTCTTATGTGACAAGAGATCCTAGCAACTAGAGGGGGTCTGGGAGTGGTGACCTAATGGGATTGAGTAGCAGCACCCCTCATGGAGGTTTGGGGGCAATTCCCCCAACAGGGTAGAGGGTTGGCGCCCCTCAAAGTCAACATATGGTTCAATTTCACTTGAACCACAATGAGTTACAATGCCACTTCCACTAGCTATGTATTGTACAAGCTGTCCCATAAAGATATTTTTTTAGCAAGTTGTGCACCAATAACATCTAATTCAACACACTCAAGTGTTAGATCCCAATTCTTCATCACCCCCTCATTATAATCAAGTTTCTTACGTGACAAGAGATCCTAATAACTAGAGGGGGTTTGGGAGTGGTGACCTAATGGGATTGAGGGGCAACACCCCTCATGGAGGTTTGGGGGCAACACCCCCAACGTTGTAGAGGGGCGGCACCCCTCGAAGTCAAAATTTGGTTCAATTTCACTTGAACCACAATGAGTTACAATACCACTTCCACTAGCTATGTATTGTAAAAGCTGCCTCACCTAAAGATATTTTTCTAGCAAGTTGGGCAATAATAACATCTAATTCAACACACTCAAGAGTTAGATCCCAATTCCTCATCACCCCCTCATTATAATCAAGTTTCTTACATGACAAGAGATCCTAATAACTAGAGGGAGTCAAGGAGTGGTGACCTAATGGGATTGAGGGGCAACACCCCTCATGGAGGTTTGGGGGCAACAACCCCAACGGGGTAGAGGGGTGGCGCCCCTCATGGGGGTCTGGGGGCAACGCCTACAATGGGGTCGAGGGGCAACGCTCCCAATGGGGTTCCAGGGCCAACACCCCCAACAAGGTCCGAGGGCAAAACCCCTCACATTTCCTTGTCGGAATACAGGGCAAGATCAAGGGGCAAAGCCCCCACCACCAAGCCAAAATTAAGGCCATTGAAACCACATAAACCGTAATGACAAACACCATTTTCACCATTTTATCACTTTAGGGCGAAATTATCTACGCAAGCACATTTTTGTTAAAAAGGTTTTAAAACCTTTTTCCGTTTTTTTGGGAGGCAACCCTTGGGTCTCCCTAGTGTAGGGATATGGTGTTGTACACCATTGCATAAAATGTTATATTATAATGTTGTAATTAAATAATTATTTAGTTGTGATGCACCTAGGAGGTGTGGTTAGTCACACTAGGTAATTATTTAAGGGCCACTTGTATGTTGTATTGTAATATTGTATTAATATTTAATGTGTGAGAGACATGAAATAATAATTTAATATTGGGGAAATATTTAAAAAAGTGAAAACTTAGTACCCAATATTAAATGAGGAGTCAGTGGTTTTGTATTCACATGGTTTT
The DNA here is from genome assembly GCA_007258455.2 of Sequoia sempervirens. Classification (NCBI taxonomy): domain Eukaryota; kingdom Viridiplantae; phylum Streptophyta; class Pinopsida; order Cupressales; family Cupressaceae; genus Sequoia; species Sequoia sempervirens. The sequence continues at coordinate 31,906 of VDFB02267090.1, read as the reverse complement.
GTAGTACATGGTTTTATCTTATCACTTGGTTGTATTTGTGTGAGCTTGTATCTATAAAAGCAAGCAGATGTTTAGTGTTTAAGGTTTGTTGGGTGAGTGGATTGTTATCATTGAGTCTTTCTAACGAGTGCATATGTGAAGCATGGCATAGGATGTGAGAATTCATGCTTGGACACATGGAGGATGCATTGGAGAGGCGTGATGCTTCAGAGGTATTCATTATAACTCTTGTAACATTTTATGGTTGAATGGTATATAGAGTATGGATGCTTTTGGAGGCTGGGTTTTTCCCTCTTGAGTGTTTTCCCAGGGTATATCTTGTGGCTTGTCTATTTGATATGTGCATTATAGTTACTTGCATGCATGCTTTTCTCTCATGGGGTTATGTAGGAAATGGATTAAGAATGTGGGTTATTATGCATTATTTCCTAACACCTAGGTTCAGCCCAAGTTCGGCCAAGGTCTCTCCTGGGGTGCTCGAAAGGGACCCTGGGCAAACCCAGTGGGGAACCAGCCCAAGACTTCTATACAAGTACAGGGGGTTTTAGAGGAACCCAATAACATAGATTTTAGGAGGCTCTTTGGTTTTGTTTTGTTTTGACGGTGTTGCTTTTTTGTTGGTTGCTATGCCACAATGGAATGGTGTCTATGTCTAATATAGTGTCTGTCTACAGTAGCTGCTTATACCGCTATGCCTGGTTATAGGCTGTTTATGCAGTTTTCTTTTAGTATATATTTTGTTTGGTTGGTAGGGCTGGGACCCCTTAATAGAACCCTTTATAATATAGTCTAAAAAAGTATTTGTGCTTAAGGTATTCAAGCACTGGGAAACCAGGTGGCTGGTCTCAAATGGGACAATGCAGATGTCATTTGCCTTTTTTCCAGTAAGGATTTGACTGTGATGAAGCCCAAGACTTGCCAATCCATTTCTGGCATTTTTTATTCTATTGAAAAGATTCTCATAGAATGCTCAGATCATGTGAGCCCCATGAAGAGGTCAGGGCAAAATTTTCCAATTGCATGGCTCTTACGGAAAGCAGGTACCAAAGCAAGCTAGACACATTTTACAGAGAGCTCTGGCGATCTTCATAAAATTACCAGATGAAATAGTAAGTAGTCTTTCTTGCAGGATGAAAGATCATGGCAATTATTTTTTGGCTCATTTGCTGCTGCATTTTTTGTAAGTGTATGAGCAGAGGAGGCATCTTTGATTTTCTTATTATCCGTGTAGATCACCTTCAGCTGTTTTACCAGTATTACTGTTCATATTATTAGGAAGTATAGAAGTGTATGTCGATATTAATACTCAGCAAATATTGTTGCTATTTTCAGCTCTTGTTTTATGCTTTAGACTTCTATGGATGATTTTCATAGCCTTGAATGAGAGGCTTTTAAAACCCATCTAGATATATATTCTTCAATTTAAGATCTTGGCCTTCAAAATCTAAAAATATCAGGCTGTGGCTAACTGACATTTCTCTGTATATTTTTCAAAACTCCAATATAGATTTTTGTATTTTTACTTTTCCTACATTTAAACTTCAATACTGAATGGTTCATAAGGTACTACACTTGTCAACGGTTTTACAGATTGGGTAGCAAGCCAAGTGGGGCTTGGTTGCATAGAAACTCCATGGTTAATCACACTTGAACCACAGTAGTACTGGGATAGGTGGCCTCCCAAGAAGTCCTAATGATTCATCCCTATAAACATCATACACAAGATTTATTATATTTTAGAAATTAAATAGAATCTAGACTATTTATTTATAACTGATCTTATTAATTTATACTGTGAGCCTTATAAGAAAGATATATTCATTAGAGCTTAAATCATATTAATTATTAAAATTTAGTTTAACTTCCAGAGGACTGTGGTGTAATAATGAACTATGCAAGAGATCCAAGCTCAAATCCCCACTCCTGTTAATGTGCCATCCGTGTGCATATCCATGTAAATGCCAGTCAAACATTGAATTTATTTAGTATACACCTAAATCTAAAGTTGTAAGTAGTAGCTACAAGTACAACATACACCATTGTACTACAGAACAGACCAAAGGGCACAAGAGGTGGTTGAAGACAACCACAAATATGAATATATTCATGCAGCATGCAATATGAAAAAGTTAGTGAAAAACACTGCAGTCATTCCACATTTAGAAACAGCACAAAAAGCTTTGCCCCTATTTAACTACATATTTGTAGAAGTCAACAAACTCTGCATGGTGTATGCCAGTGAATACAATAACATTCATAGCCAAAAATGGATTCAACAGCCCTGAGAAAATCCATTCTGCATTCTTCACTAAGATTTAAAAATTTAATTATTTCATTCTTTTGGATACAGTTCAGGCTGTTTAATTATCTTTTTCTCAATTTTGTATTTTTCAATATAAAATTATTTAAAAATAAGTCCAAAAATGAACTGAACAGGTTCAGTCAGGCTGAAATGTAAATTTTTTCTGGACCAAACGGTTGAATAGGGTGGTATATTAATGAAAATTTAAATGAAATGTTAGTGGCAAGTGGTTGATATCATTGTAAGTTTACTATTGTAATTTATCTTGTATCTTTGCAGTGTATAGCTAAAATAGAAGGCAGATCCACCAAGTACGGTAGGTTCCCACATAATAGGATATGGAAACCAATAAGTGACACACGATGATTTATTATTCTTGTCTCTTTGCAACATTTAGTCAAAATCAAAGGCAGATCTACAGAGTAGGGGTGGTTCCTAACTAATAGTAAATGCAGAACAGTTTAGTGACATATGATGATTTATTATTGATCTGTCATATTCTATTATACCAGACTTATGATGTATTTCTGTGTCTATAACTCTGTATATCTGAGTGTTTAAACCTTTGCCTATATTTTATTGAAATAATACCTAAGCACATTAACAATATTTTGTAGCACATTATGATAAGTCAAAAGCCATTGCGAATGCCATACTGGCTGTAGATATCCGCTCTATCCTTGTATACAATACAAAGTAAATGCATTACAATCATTAGTGTTGTCTTATCAGCCTTTGTTACAGGAATTGGACAAGCAAAGCACTTACCTCTTCTTCTGCATCTTGAATTAGTTCCTTAAGACGGGATTGTATAAGATCATATTGTGATAGAAGCTGTTGTCTCAGAGCCAGTATATCCACCATCCTCTGAGGAAGCTGCAGTAAGATCGGAAGACACTTCAAAACCAGCATAGCATTCGGAATAGGAAGAAGCCAGGTATATAATTTCATACTGAGTTTTAGGTTTTCAGAACCATATCTGTGGCTTATTTTAAGAAGATACTATACCCATTAAAGGATATGTGAACAATTCCATAAAACAGGCCTATACAATTTTGAAAATAATTCATAAAACAAGGATATCAAATATAGATCTAGCAATTGCACCGTTCTCTTTATCCGTCATGGTGAACAGAAAACAAGGATGGTAACAGGGACAAGATGATGCAAGAGAAACTCAATATAAGCAACCACTAAAAACACACATTGAAAAGATACAATGATCCATTATATGGATGGGAATGGTAGAGTTGAGACTGTTACCAATGACTGGTTCATATGTGGTTTGAATAACACCTATTATAGGCTGTGTAAAAATCTATTATGTTGCTTCTGCTATAATGCAAATTGATTAGATATTCATATGATTAATATGGCTATCAGATAATATAGTTTCTGTAAAAAGGCTGCACATTCCTCTCCTTTAATATCTGGACCAGCAAGCAGATAGATGCAAAAACAATCTGGAGATATATCTTCAAAAAAGTATCAGATGAGTATTTAAAATATGTAATTCTGTAAATGGGAACAGACTGAAAGAAAGGTAAACACAATGACAAAGAAATTGTAATAACTGGAAATCTTATTTCCAACCAATTCATGCATGAGTGAGAACTTACTTCAAGGCTTCTAAACATCCCTATAATTTTTTGAGTTGCTACTATCCAAAAACTCAACTATGATTCATATGAATGCTCCTAAGTTCAGGCTCCCTCCCAACTCGACAGAGCAAATTCAACTGTTTATGACCAGTGGTGGCAATATTCCAGAGGACATGATTATGAAGTGGAGCAACAACGTTAGGAAGAAAGCTAAATATTCTCTAGCAAGACATTCAAATGTGTGAGGACAGACAGGAACTTTGCCTCAGCTTGCCATGACTCTAACTGATCTAGGAATGTTTTGAGTAAGTTGGATTATATATTCTTTAGAATCAGAAATTTTCCTTGGCATACAAAACACCAGTACAGACTTTTTTCTGTTTTTCAGATCGCATCAATTGAGTTTGTGTAAGGAATTTTTAGAATACCTTAACCCCTTGAAGCTGCAGTTAGAAGTTTTCAATCTGGTTAGGCATCTCTTGTAAGTATTAACACATTTTATGAATCATATGGTGCAGGCTTCTCCCAACTCAGAGAGAAAGTTAAACACTAAATGCAGTTTTTCACTCATCAAGTTAAGAATACATACAGTAGGATAAATTATCTGCTGAGTGCATCAGACAATCATGCTATGTTTCCTTATTTTAACTTGCAGAAAAACACCAGATTAATTGTTGGCAAATAAATCATCAGTATTATAACATAATTTGAAAATGAATGTATTATATAAACCAAGAGCCATTATAACAAAATTTTATAGTGTTCCAAATGTACTCACATAGACTTTTCAGGATGGTGCATAGCCAAGAGAATGCCTATTATTTTTAAAATTATATTGGGAAGATATAAGAAACATATGGGCAAAACTGCCAAGCTGCACTTAAAGCTACAAGATTTTGACATTGATAGCTGAAAATTTAGACAAAATCCTTTGATTTGAAATCTTCGCAATGCCTTCCCAAGTTAGCCCAATGAACCAATCTTGAACTTATTCTTTGCATTTGAACTGCTTTGGAGAGTGTTTTCATCAGTAAGTATTGATTCTCTTCATCTCTGAATTCTTAAAAAAGACTCTTATTATTAGTGAGTATTGATAATTTGATACTCTATTCACTTGGAAAGATGACTAGAGAACAATATTTAGCATCTCCTTCATGCACATTGATATAGCTCTGGCTATGAAGACAAATTAATTAATAATTTATTTCCAACGTGAGAGCAACGTTCCCACACATGATATGAAAACATCAAATAATTAGAAAAGAGGAAAAGCCTCAAATTATTTCTTCCAAAGAGTCACATGACGTACTTACAACATGTTCTTCAAGTACCTAAGAGTTCTGCTCAAAGTTCACATGCTTTCAATTGGTCTCCAAGGACCATTATTACCAGACCAGGTAATCAATAATCGTCCACAAATGAAAGCAAACAATTGCGGAGGCCACCAATTTAACCAAACAATCAACAATTAATCCATTTTAACACTTTTCTCTTTAAAGTCCCAAGTTTCCAACTCTAGCCAAACCCAAAATGGGTTATTCATTTCACAACATGGATAACTTTCAAACATTATCACTTAAGGAAAAACCAGATAGTTGTCCATTTGCATAAGAAATAACTAGAACATGAGCAAGCATTTTTGAACATAGTCTCTGGGAAAAAATCTATTACTCCAACTACGGTGGCAATCTCATTGGCAAGGAATCCATGTAGTATACTGCCAGGTAACTTCTGCAATGCTGAAACTCCCAATCCAATTCAAGAGCACTGCCACCTAAAGAAGCTTCAATTAGTAATCCAGTATAAAGTAGCTGATTGCCACAGCCACTGTCCTCATACAAAGGATTCAATGCATTGTAATTTTATATGGATGTAATTATCACTTTATAGTTTATACTTATCTTCTTCCCCTTCAAAGTAGTCCATCATAGGTATTTTTGAATTACCACATCCAAGACATGATACCCTATTAAAATCAACTCACTCAGTATGTCAAACTATGTTTCTCCAATGATTCACTCATCTCGTGGTAGGGTTCTACAACATCTCCATATTCTCAACATATCAAAGTAATCAAACTATTAAAATCTGATTTTTTCAAAAGTTGGAAACATTGACGCAACACTAAACGAATCTCCTCATACTATATGGAATTATAAATAATTTTGGCCTATTATTTATTTAGTGAAATTTTGACTTGAAGTGATTTTGTCTGTACTATGTTTTGTCAATGGTGCAATTCTTCAGCTAGTATATTAGCTATGTTACAAGGAGTTCCAGGATGGAGACAGTGGGACAGGTTTACAGTACACCAAGAATAATCTCGGATTTGGGATATTATATATAAATATATATTTCAAACTTTTTAAATATGAAAGTTTGAAACTTCTAAAACTATCTTATAATAGAAAAACATATATTCTATTGAGCCAAGAACCTAAGAGCATAAACATTCAGCAGTGACTCATAAACTCAATGGATAGTGCATTGCAAGAATCACCAATACAAATCCTACATTATTTACTTTGTTGCTCGCTACTTGTATGATAAAATAGGGCAACAATGACAACTCAAATCAATAGAGATGGAAAGTTTCCATTATTGAAACCAAATGTGTCTTAGTTTGAATTCCAATGACTACATGCAATCACACAATCCTCAAGAACCATGACAATGGACTTGTAACTTTAATTGCCAATAACTATATGCAAGAGTAGTCTAACTCTAGCAATTTTTCCCCACAAAGAGTAAGTCCTCCAAAAGGAAGAAATGCCTAGTACATACCCCAATGGGTTGTTCATACTAGAACATTGAGTACATGAGTTGATTAAGAGGGAAAGTAATATCATCCACACATCAAAGGAGATATGTGTCAAGTTCCTAGACGACCTTCCAATATTGTCATTTTTTTCTCATATGGGACATGGTCAAACTTGTCAGCCCTACATAGTCCCATCAAAGATAAATTTGACTTTGATTGAGTCTATAAGGTAAATTCAGCTACCACCAAACACATCACCAATACATAGTCATTCAATACATCTAACCTCCTAGATCATGTACAATTATCATCTAGGTATCTACTTGTTCCAATCGATCCTTCTTCCCCTCCTTGTTTGCACTCTAATTTAGTTCACAAACTCTTCTAGATTCACCGAGTACCACCCAAGGCCTTGGATCAATGGCATCAAGGTCACTATACTTCACATCACATCCTATGTTATTGAGGTCCACATACATATCATGTCTCAATTTGCATGCCCATCCATACAAAGTCAAGTTATAGGAAATTGGATCTCAAGACTATTGACACTTCTACATAACTTCCTCTCCTATGACCCATCATGACAAATAGAACTTTCAAGATATGCTCCAAAGAATAATAGAAGAGGGGTTGTAACAACAACAAGACAATTTTGAACAGCAATGCGTACATGATATAGCAAGCATCAGCAGTCACTTTTCCCAACTCCTTGAGCACATGCATCATCCTCCATAAGGATCCACCTCTTTCAAACCCTTTGTTGGTTCCACATCGTACAAAGTTCAAGTCAATCTAAACATCCCCATTTGCAAAGGAAAGATAAATAGATATTCTAGATAATTCATTTAATCTACTTTAGTTTTATTTTATAGAAAATCAATTTTCTAATAGAGAAAAGATGTAATGACCCCTTCTTAGCCAATTCCAGTTGCAGAGGGGTTAGCCTATTATTTTGACCCTCGTAGGCTAATGGACATGGATAGAGGGTCCTCAGAGGCAGTTACTTGGTCAGTGGTGACATTACTTCTCTCCATTGCTTTGTTTGGTTCAGGATTAGGCCTTTGTAGAGGTTTTTGGGCTCAGATTGGCATACTTACTATTTATAGTAAGTCATCTAGGCAGTAGAATTTAGAGTTACTATATATAGCAGGGCACCTGGACACTTGGTGATTTCATTATTGATCCCAGTTCTCAGTTGGCTTGGAGTAATAAGGTTTATTGTGCAAGTTATATTATTTAATTATTAATAAAGGTGACTTTACTAATAATTAATCATTAAAAAGCATAATATAAGTTTATATTTGCACTTTATTAAAGAGGGGCCATTTTAGACTTAATGAAAGTACGCCCAATTATGAGATTATAATATAAGCCAACGAATGTAATTTTTGAAATATCATTTAAATGATTAAAAAGGCACATCGAGGGATCGACTTAAGCTGGAGAAGTATATAAAGGACTCTTAAGCAGATCAACCTCATCCATTATGAGCATTTGAAATTGCCTTTTGTGAGTTCTTGAAAGGAGACCAAGGGTTTCTGCAGTTTGGCACCATTTTCAGCATTGGAGAACATGCATTCTTCATTGTTTAAGCATTCTGAGGTTGTGCAACACCAGCTGAAGTTTGCAAATCAGATTGGCTTCATACAGAGGTCAACATTGTGCATAATTGAGAAGATTCATCAAGGGTTTGAGACTAAATTTCACTGTGAAGGGAAGATCGATTTGTGCAGCATTTATTATCTTTATTGGCACAGATTTCTAGGGCCGTACAACCTCTCTACAGCCAGCCGTACCATCTTTGCTGCCAGGCATGTGAATCAAGGACAAAAACACCATGGGTTTTGTGCTCTTGTCTTCACCATTTTGGATGCCTTCTTCAATAAAGGAATTTTGCATAGTTTTTGAGGTGGAGAACTCTTTACCAGCAGCAGGTCGATTCACTTTCAGATTTATCTTCTAGCTGCCAGCATTCTCAGATTCTCATGTGATAAACCCTCTCTCTTTCCAGGTATGCTTTTTGTATGTTAAGACTTTGAAATAATCAATAGAGAATATTTATACCTTGCAGCAGTTGTTCTCTTTCAGTATTTTGCATTGTTACTTTAGTTTCTTCTTTCCTGGCATTATTTTATAAAAAATACAAAAAAATCATATATTGTTCAAAAACACAAAAAAATTGCAAAACCACCAAAACCAAACAAACATTCAATCACTCAGCATTCAGTTGGCAAGGGTTAGAACCAGCAGGGTTCTTACAAAAGATTACCTTTTCCCTTCTAAATGTTTCCTTACCTATAAAACAATGGTGCTAGAACTAATTTGTAACCCACATGAATATCACATCACAATCTCTATGCTCCTATTGTAGCGTCGAAAATTTTCACCCTTGACAATTTCACACTAGGTTTAGCTCCCCCTCATGTGCCTAGACCCAATTGTGCATTTATTTTGCCCATTTTGTAATAATATTCAAAAAACTAAAAAGTAAAATTAGAAATAAAGATTTAATACCCATTTACTGATGCTTAAGGCCCCGAAATTATAGGTCTAGGCTAGGGCACCCACTGCCCTTGTCCAGCCAATTTTGGTTCAATTTAAAATGTCGATGCCAGCATTTTAATATTTAAAAAACCAAAGTCATTTGTCGGCTATCGGTAATTAATTTGCAGGAAATTAAAGAATTACATTTAAATACAAGCCTTTTTCATCATTTGAAATCCTACGCACACCTAACAAGCCTAGCAATTTTGGGAAGCAACCTTAACACCTTGAATTGAACAATTGAGCAGTCAAGAGCAAAATTAGCAAAATTATAGCAGCATTATTTCAAGTCAAGCATCAAGTTAGCAATGCATAATATTTTCATGTGAGTTTGTTTATGTTTCATGTCTATGTTTTGTGAGTACTAACACTTGCAGGACTTCAAATCAAGCATCAATTTCTCCTTGAACATGATGAGGACAATGACTTCAATCCATCAAGGAATGCAGATCTGAGTGGTAAGTTGCAGCAATTATCAATTTATCACTTTTTATTAGTTAGCATATGCCTGACCGATGGTAAGCCCTCTTTTACATCGTCATAGCCGTTGTGGAGATAGAAATACCAAATCGGGGTTTGACTTAGACAAGCCCCTATACGGCACAACCCTTTCCCATCTCTCGTGTGTAGGTTGCAAATCTAAAGCGAATTTGGAGAGGATTGAAGACCTAGTTGTTCATTCAAGCATTCAAGTCCTACAAGTCAGCAAATTAGGAAAAGTGGATTTTATCAGCAACAAATGGAATTCCAACACTGAGTCCAGAGAAGAAGAACCTACAGTCAGGTAGCAACAGGAGTCTGAAACCTTATTTTGAGTATTTACTTCTAGGTCTAGGGCACCTAGCACCCCTGTCCAATCAAATCAAGCTCAAATTCATATGCCAAGTTCCTTTGTGTCTGCCCTCTATTGTTTTGAACTCTGTTTCTTTCAGTTTAGTATTTTCCAAAAATCATCTCAGTGTGTTGCATTTTCATAGTTAACCTAGGTACATCTTTGCATCATCAAATTAAATCAATTAATCATATCATCACACACACATCCAAAGGACTAAAACCCTAATCCACCATTTTGGCTCTTCCATTGAGGTTAGTAGCCAAGTGGGATTTAGACCCTAGATCCCTTTTTCCTGCATCACACCTACTACCTAGTCAGGAACTACAAATATCAATACATCAAGTTTTGCAAAATTGCACCAAACAAAGGACAAACTTGTGCAAAAGTACACTAATATTTTTCACACTCTAGTTTCCAATTTGTGCATTGAAGTGACCACATTGAATCTCATTCTCAAGTAAAGGTTGGGCCTAAACCACACATTCAATCAAATATGGATTCCTTTCAATTTATCTACACTTAGAGAAGTCTATAGCTTTGCCTACAAATTTGAGGCCAATGCCAAGCATAAGACCAAGAAAGAATCTCCGATCAAAGCACAAACAAAGAACACCAAGGAAGGAACTCAAGAAAGTTTTAAGAAAGGAAAAGAACCTTTGTGGTGAAGTCAAAAGAAGAATACCTTGTTAGGTGAGCAAAAGAAACAATCCAATTCTGACAAGTGTTACACCATTCACAATATTGGTAATCACTCAACTAAAGTGAAGAGTTTTGTACCAAAAGAACCCTACTTGAGCAACTAGATTCCATTGAAACTACCATCATGACACCTAACAATAGGAAAGCAAATCATGGACACAAGCCTAGTGCCATGGCAAGTGCCACAAACATCACTTCTTCCTCCAACATTGATTCAAAGGAAGCATACAAGTTATTCCACTCATGTGAGTCAATGGACAGCCCATGCACTTCATAGTTGACAACATAGGGAAAAATAACCTGATTTCTTTTGAAGTAATTTGTAGATTGAATGTGCCACTAACACCTCACCCTCATCCTTACTCCATTGGATGGTTTAGATCAGGTTCAAAGAAACATATCACTTAACATTTTCACTTGGAATACAAAATCAAGCACTTTCAAGATGCAATCCTTTGTGATGTGAGAGGTATGTTATGTTTTACTTGGGCAAACATATCTATTCCATTGACATGCATTCTATGAAGCAGAAGCTAGGAATGCAGATGTTGGTGAAAATAGATATTGTATATTGAAAGTAGTTCCTAAGTTGTAAGTCATCAACGCCAAGAAATACAAGTATCTAGTAAACTCCAACAACAACAAAATTCCTTCTCATGGTCGTAAATGAAAGTAAGAAAGTCCTTGTGGCTCCAATCCATACCACAGCTTCCTCAACACAATCACAGCAACAAATTAACGTATTGAAGTCCAACGATCCCTTTTAGTCACCAAGTGGAGTGCCTCAACATTGTGCAATAAAGCATACTTTCAATTTGATATCAAAGCTACCTCTATGTAATGCAAATACCACAAATCATTTATCAAGCATGAAAAGATCAATAAAAATTCCACAAACCTATGGATAAAGGACGCATTAGACCTAGCTCTTTGTCTTGCAATTGTCCAATTGTGCTTGCACTAAAGAAAGATGGTACACGACAATTATGCATCGAATATAAAGCACTCAACAAGATCACAATGAAGAACCCCCTGCCCTCTTCCCCGAATTGAAGATCTTTTGGACCAGCTCCATGGCACCAAGGTCTTCACCAAAATCAATCTTAAGTCTAGGTGTAGTGTCAGAAATTGCAAACGCCTTTGCAATTTCACATTACATGGCAATACCCCTTTAGCTTGATAAATTAAATATCCTAATCTTAATATGATGCTATCAAAATATATTTATGCTAGCAATATTACCCTATCTACAACTTTTTGAGTCCAATTTTCCCAAATGACAACACTGCACGCAGATGTCTTCGCCACAGGGTAGCGTCCCACAAAAATTTGTAATTCAAACGACCATTGGGACATTACATTCCCAAGAATCTAGCAATGTAATGCTAATGTTGCCAATTGCAACCTACAAATGCACTCAGGACATGCTATTTTGAAAAAAGGAAAGTCTTTCCTCAGAGAAGGAGGACAAAAAAGAGACTCTGATTCACATTTTGATCCATACACACACAGATTTTTGCTTCTAGTTCTACAACTCTTGAAGTTTTGAAGCTTTCATCTCAATACAGCTTTCTCTTGGCTCTTGCATGTCAATTTCCTTATGGTGAGACTGTAGGGAGCAATCTTGTTGTAGCTTTGGAATCCTTTCAAAGGTTTACGGCAGCTTCTAGGTGAACTTCTTTCAAACTGCTTGCTTTTCTCACTATGGGTAATTTATCAAAGCTAGCATTTAGAAATATCATTGTTATCATTTTGTTACTATTAAGTTATTTCTTTTATCTAGCAATCCATATGCTGTTTTCAATCTTTTATCATTTTCATCCTTTATCACAATCCTATTTCGCTGTCCGCAGAGATAGAAATACCAAATCAATTTCCTATCTTACACTACGTATCATCAAATTATTACTGAGCATACAAACACTTGGAAGATATCCTCAAGTCCAAACAGAACCTATTTGAATGGTTGGGCATGCCCTTCAGCTTGACCAATGCAATAAAGACATTCATGAAGATGATGCACGACATACTCTAGCCCTTCAATATCTCATTCATTGTTGCCTACCTTGATGTCATCCTACACTTTTGCAAAACATGAAATGAACATTTATACCACATCCAATAAGTATTGCATACCTTGCAGCAACAAATACTCTATATTAATTTGAAAAAATGTTCATTTGCCATGCAAGAGATCCATTATCTAGGATACATTGTACACACACAAGGAGTACACTTGGACAACAAAATCTGAGTCACCAAGAATGGCACACAAAAGAATCTAACAATGCTTTGTAGCTTCTTAGGATTTGCAAACAACTACAATGAGTTTGCACTTAGTTTCTCTCTAGTAACTTAGGCACTAAATCAAATCGCCATGGGTGGCGTAAAGACAAAATTCATCTAGTCAACCACACAAAACAAAACATTCAACAAATTAATGTGTAGACCCTATTGTGCGACAATGCTCATATTACCAAATCTTCAACAACCATTTGAGAAAAAGACTAACACCTCTAAATATGCACTCAAAGCAACCCTAAGTCAACATAGCCATCCAATTACTTTCACATCAAAACCTTCACCAGAGTAGTTCGCTAGTATTCTATGCATGACAAGGAGCTTTATGCAATTGTCCAAACATAGAAGCAAGTAAACAATAATATTAGGAAAAGAAACAGTGATCCACACAAATCACAAGCCACTTCAGGTACTATTGACACAAACTTCAACAAGAATGCCATCAAAAGTGGTACACAATCTCTAAAAATTCCACCTCAATATCAAACACAAGAAGGGAAGTACAAATCCAATAGCAAATCGTTTGAGTCAACCCCCAATTCAAGCACTCCTCATTATGCTTGAAACATGTAGACACAACCAACATTTGGGCGAACTTGTATGCAATGGATGTGGAATTTTCTAAGATCTATCCAGGTTTGCACAACAAATAGTCAATTCCAAATCTCTACTCGTAAAGATGGAGTCCTATATCACCTTGGACACTTGTGCATACCACACAAGGAAGAGGGGAAAAGACTTATACAAGAGACTCATTTTAGCAAGGTTGTACAACTACAAAAGTACTACTAGCCAAACATGTGATCACATGTTGCTAGATACACACAATCTCAAATTGAATGTGCCACACCAAGCTAGTCAAGAAAAAAGGTATGCATGTGTCTTTGTCAATACTGACAAAGCCCTTGGAATACATTTCCATGTACTTCTATCTAGTTATGATATTATCCAACAGCCAAAAGGAGTAAACATTGTGTATCTAGTGGTATATAGGTTCTCTAAGATGGAAATTTCCATTCCTTGTAAGAAATCAATTTTAAATCCAAAACACAACTCAATTGTATTTCATAACGTTATGGATTCAATTTGGGTTACCATCGACCATCGTCTTTGATTGAATTACCAAGTTTCTAAACCATTTCTAAAAAATACTTTGGTCAATGATGGACATAACGCTAGAGAAATCTACTTCCTTCCACCCACAAACTAATTGAAAAACAAAAGTAGTCAATAGGATGATAGTGCATCTTCTTTTGATGTACAACTCCAAGAAGCAAGATATATGGGATAAAGCCTACCTTTTTCATTCAGCACAGAGGTCATGCATAGCCGTTGTCCAGTCTATCTAGGTTTCAAACCCTTCATGACATTGATGTAGCTTATCCCATGCCACCATACATTGTGGTAACGCCTTCAGCTCAAAAGGAAGTTGACAAAGCCAGCAAATTCGTTGAACACATTCAACAAATACAACATCAAATGCAAACCATCCTCCAAAGTACAAATTCTAAGTACAAGTAGTGCCATGACAATCACCCACATTGTACACCTTTTAGATGGTGAAAAGACTTACAAAGCAATAATGCTTTGGAGTGTAAGCAATTCTTATAGTGTTCTAATTTAGAGGGATGGTGTCATATGCATAAGCATTTACCGCCCATGAGGTAGAGGCACAAATACCATCCTTGCATGTAACTTGTTGGCTATCAAAACTACAGGCCCATTTCTCTAGAGAAAGCACTCACTACTCATGCAAGAGGGGAGAAGACAATACAAGAAGGAAGACAAACCTCATCAACATGAAATGGACAGTCTTGGGCCAAGTAATAGGACAAGGCAGATCCACTTCTTCTTCAGGTTCTATAGAACCTCAGAGAATGATCCCTGGTCTCGTAAACAAGACAATTAAAAAACAATAGCAAGGCTTTGATTCCCATGTTCTAATGACATCTAACAAGTCTACTAGACCTCATTGTGGGAAGATATAAACCAACATACATAAGCACCAACAGATATGACACAAAATTGCAGCTCTCAGGATGAATCCCCTTATCTCTACATACACTTATGCACATTGTGACCTTACACACACACCCATCTAAATGTTTATCATACTATAGCTCTCAAATGATATTCATTACTAATGCAATGGATTGTAAAGGGAATAGAACTCCTGTATACTTAAAAATCTGGAAATATGGCTTGAATATGAGCTCTCATAAGCTTTGACAAGGTTACAAAACTAAAATAAGCATATAAGCAAAGCTGAAACTACACTAGAACATAAATGAAAAGATGTATTTTTATTGTTTTATATGAAGTGTTGGTGGGAAAGCACCAGCAGATTGGTGCCTTCGTCGCTTAAGCAACTGAATCAAGCATCAGATCTCACATACAAACAAATGCAAGACAGAATATAAGAGGTGGAAATGCATTCATGAATCATAAACTAGGCTCGATGATTGAACTGATACATTCCTCTATATAACTAGAATCATGCATAGCAAAGCATACATCAGCAATCCATGAATAACAAAGTGAAACCATATATCGAATTATAAAGATTAGAATCAATACACTTTGATGTTGTGTTACAATCCCTGCATGAAACAACTAACTAATACAACACCAGGTAAGCAATTGTTGCCTCAGGAACAACCATGGCTTACCAATCCCCTGAATACACACAGACATGCATGGAGACACTTGTGCTACGAAGAGACCTCTACAATTTGGCACCGTCCCTTGACCTGCAGCATATGTTGACAAGAAGAAACTGAGCTCAAGCTGCATTGATTGATGCCCTAGAACACCCCTAATCAAAAAAAGAGAACACCTCTGCAGCAACATACAGCCCAAAACCAGCCAAATCCCCACAGTACAAAATAGAGCAAAGTTCATATGGAACTCGCACAACAGCAAGGAGTTTATAAGATCATTCCACTTGGCATCATCCTCTTGCTCTCAGCCTTTACCAACAAAAATAATTTTGATTTGAAACAAGTTCAATTTGAAAAGGGAGGACTAAATAAAATCAGATGGTGAAGGAAGATCTCGACTGGACTCAATCTCTGCCAAGATAGAGAATGAACATACCATGATTACCACATAAAGCACCCTAGTGATCAGAAAAAATGCCTTGGGATTGCATCCGCATTCAATTCCTGCCTAACCACCCCTATAAAAGATTTTATTTTAGGCAGAAATACTGCATACGGGATGACAGAGTCAAATCAGTAATTTTTTTCTAGCCACCATACTTCCATAATCAGCATTGGACCATGAACCAAATACTCTGTTTCAGCAAGCTAACGACCCCAAAAATAAAATAAAAGCTATTATGTATAAATAAACATGGCCCAGAGAAGTAAGGAACGCAGAGGAGAATACATGCTGAGATGACAGCAAGAAGCAATAAGAAACTTGTAAGTCTGCCCACTTTGAACAATGAAATGCCACACCATCTCAAAGCTTGCACACGGAACAACAATACCACCAAACTGCAACATATTGTTGAAAGAGATTTATGGTAAAAATGATGCATTTATCTAGAAAAAGGTGTGGGCCCAAGATTTGGTTATTTCATCCCTAAAAGGATTTAGAATGAGATGACACATCAACATGGAATAAAACCTTATGCTCACATTTTATTTTTTAGAAAAGCCCTTGTCCACATAGGCATTATATTTTCTCCTTGTATGTAGGCCCCCCTCAAATCTTTTAAAACCATTTACAAAGCAATCTAAAATATGAATAAAGTCACCTTGCAATGAGCCCACTTGCCTACATGGCACAAAATACGAATGGCAACCAAAACATGTGGCATATCATGATTGGTCTAGAAGACCCACACATGTTGATCTGCAATCACCACACATAAACAAAAAACATGGCACAAGGAAACCTCAGGTCCGGGAAGCAAGGATGGTGCAAATTTAGTTCAGCGCCAACAGAACCAAGATTAAAAGTGACTCCATGCAAAATTTGGCAAGCTATATGGTATGTTGCCTAGTGGCATTGGATCCTATGATAAATTAAAGGGCTGGTATCAAATGCAAAAGCAATACCACCCTATGTGTCAAAGGCACGAGTGCTATGACCACATGGAACAAACCTTGTTTTTTAATGAAATAAATCTATATATTACTTTAAAACATAATCACAGACTAAACATAAAAAAGATGGGCAAAATGGAATCACATCCTAATGCAACGCAAACTGGGCAGAGCCCAGGGCTCATAGTATCAAGATAACAAGCAGCCCCGAAAAGGAAACAACCACTAATACATTATCCAATCAGAAATAAAAAAACTGTCCTAATGAGTAAACAGCTAAAGCTATAAAGCCAGTAGTCAGGGAAAGGTCCCAATCATCAAGGTTGCTAATGAAAGCGACTCCATGAGAAAATCAACAAAGTTATGTGGCATGTTGACTGATATACAGCAATACTTATTGAAGATATGATAAATTTATTTTGGTGTTACCTAACTGGGCACATGCATTCATGCCCATATGGTAAATATTAATATAGTGATGCTATGTTCTCAAAGCCTCCATGGAAGACAGAACATTTCTTTAAAAAATAAAGTGTAGTAATAGCAGCCTCGGTAGCATTTTTTCTATTGTAGGGTTTATCCTACTTTCCCCATTACAAATAAAAATTATCATAAGAAATGTTTTCAAGAATCTACTAATGCGCAAGAAATATTTAATTGCATGTATATTGAGATCTTGAAGATTCATGCTAACATTAATCATTCCGCTTAAACTGTGTGGATTTTAACTCAAAATGTAACCTTCACAACATGGGAACATTACATTTGTGCCTGACTATGTTGCACATAATTTTGGGAACAAAGACAGGGAGCCGGGCCAATGGAATGAGTTACTGGTATTTCAAAATATATTTCCCAGATTTGAGAAACAGAGGTGGCAAATATATTGTACAAATATATAAATATGATATATTTCATTTCTTTTTAAATATAGAAGTTTGAAACTTCTATAGCTTAGTGATATCAAGTTTCCACAATCCATAATGATATTGGAGTGATTTCTGGATTCGATTGTGTGTGAATTTTTTGCATCAACGTTTCGGATCACACTCCATGATCCATCATCAGGATGAGAGCTGAGAGCAACAAGAGGAAAAAATGATGGATCACGGAGTGTGATCCGAAACGTTGATGCAAAAAATTCACACACAATCGAATCCAGAAATCCCTCCAATAACTTCTATAGCTATTTTAAAATCAAAAAATTCTACTATATTGAGTTATGAGCCTAGGTATACAAACATTCACCACTCATACATTTGAAAATCGAAACTTATTGAGTGAAATCTGATATAACAAACATTACCAATTCAAATGAAATCTGAATTTAAACACTGTAGGAATCCGCTAGCAGTAAATTGAAAATACGAAAGCTTGAAACTTCTATTACCATTTTACAATTAAAAAAAAATCTATTCTAATGAGCTAAGAGCCTTAGAGTATCAAAATTTAACATCAAGACTTATGAAGTGAAATGTGAAAAAAACAAATAGTTAACATTAAAATGAAATCTGAAACCTAAACTGTAGGAAACAGCTAGGAATTTCCAAAACCTGCAGGAAAAGGCTAGGGCTTTCCAAAATCTTCAAGAAAATTAGGTGATGTTTCCATAATGTGCCCCCAAACATTTGTTGTACATGATACAAGAACAAAAAATGGTTGGCGACAGCTTCAAAAGGAGTACCAAAAGAGGGAAATGGAGGAAGTGAGCGAGGCATTTGGGGCAGCAAAAATAGGTGTTGATGCATGTATTTACATGCACATAGTCACAAACGGAGACCCTATTCTTTGTGATTCAAATTATTGACAATTTCCAAAATGTTTGTCCTATCATACCCTATTTCACACATTTATATAACAATCTACAAGGTAACATCTATTAGAACGGCTAAAGTGAAAATCCCATCTACAAATGGGATTTTGAGTTAATAATTTCTAAGCATGCAAATGATAAAAAAAAATACACTCAGTGTGATCCGAAATGTCAAATAAAAAACATACACAGTTTAATCCAAAAGCTTTCATGCTTCAAAAAAATACATCTTATTGGATCTTCACACCTTACAAATATCAAGAATAGAAACATGGGACCTAAAAAAAAGAAAAGAAACATGGGAGAGAATTAGTATCTATGCGAATAAATATCTATATTCTATTAACCTATTCTGCAAGTTGGCAACCAAACAGTAACTCGTGCAAATAATCATATTAGCTCGAACAACGTCTCCTTCAGAAGAAAAAAGGCTACTTAAAATTTTCACCTCCGAAAACAAAGGAAAATATCACCCATGAACTATACTGACAAGGATATGATGAAATTAATATTTACTAAGAACATCACAGGCCCATAAAAAATCCAATTTTTCAATCAATACCTTATTCAATTGCGGTAAAACTAAGGCATTAACAGCAGCGCCTAAAACAGTGGCCGAAACAGCAACAGTTGAGATGAGTTTAGGTAATGTAGGATCAATAAATGCAGTGGCAGCATCTCCACCAGCAAGTAAAGCTAATGCAGGAAGAATAAATGAAGCCTCAAAGGAAGCTGAACTGCCAGATTTGGGAGGAGCTGGTAAAAGCCGGAATTCCAGTCCATTTACATGATTTGTTATAGACATGGGCTCACCAGGTCTCCATCCAGGAGTCCTCGCACTTAATCTGAGAGGGCCCATGTTCCTTCCAACATTTGATGGAGCTGCTAATGCAATCGTTGCTCTTTCCCCTTCTTGTGCAGGAAGATCAGCAGAATCTGTTGCAAACCTGTGCGTACGAGCAAGTCCATTTGGAGCACGAATCTGAAAATTTTTTTTAGACGCCAATTATTAGCTGAACATCAAAAGCCACAAGATGTGCAGATTAATAAAAACATCATATTTATATGATGCTTGATTCTCTTAATTTGAAAATGAAGAAACTTCAAGTTATTAACACTAAGGACTAACAACCTTATTCTCACGCAAAAATACTTTAACTCTCTTCATCATATGCAGACTCAACAAAATTATAATGTTTATGGGAAGCTTAGTTCTACTGTAAACAAACTATTAAGTAGCTACTCTGGCAAGAAAGTGTTCTCTCCCTTCACATATGATGCGAAGTATTATCCCACAATGTTATGGAACTCAAAAGAAAGAAATCTTAAAGAGGAACCAAATGAATACTAGAGACAAAGATTTACTCACAAATTCTCCGACTACATTTAACTTCAATAAATCATTCGAATACTACCCAAAAAATTTAAAAATGTAAAAACTGCCTTTATGAACATGAGGATCAATATAATAGCAAAATTGACTTTGAATGTCTTTGGAACACTTCAAACAACTATATTATATTTCATAATTCATTCAATCCTTGAATATGTATGTGGGTCATTTCTATATGATAACATTTCAGCCTATTTTGTGAGGGATTTCTTCAAAAAAACTATTTGAATGACTCCTGGGTGTATGTAAACTTATCCAAAATCCAAATGACATACATGGAATAAAAGAAAAAGGCATTACCATAATTGAATGAACAGCAGCAGGAAGGGTTCGCTTCATAATTTGCAGGAATCTGAGCCCTTTTTCCATCACCGAAATGTTTGTGCTGCGTTCGCCAGTGAGCAGATCCTTAGAAACAAACAGAAATCAAGCATAATCAACAATCTAAGTCAAACTTACATAGAAAAAAAAAAAAGGTTTCTAGTTGATAAGTACAAAATGAACAAAAAGATTATCCTCTTTCATTTTTTCGTCATCAAAAGAGTGGGAACAGGATTGTAGTCTTAAGTACAAAATAAAAGATTAAGTATGAATATAAAATGGTGTGCAGAAGTGGCACACATTGATTTTTATAATCTAGCAATAAAATTATAAATGTTTGGAACACTGCTGAAGAGAACTCTTCAAGGAAGGATGGGATCTCAATGAAAAGGCATGTGGGGTTTTGGTGTTCAGGACCTAAGGATCCAATGCTTCCATAGGGTAGGGGCAGTGCCCTTGTCAAATCATGTAAACTGCATCATTGTGAATCAAGAGATCCCAAGATTATGTCTCCAGTTTGATCACCATGCTGACAGCTTAATTTTTCTCCCAAGCACTTGTCAAAAAGTGATGCAATAACCCATTGAAATCCTACAGCATGCAATCAACCAAATCCTTACATCCTCTGCCAGTAGGGCCAAGGATATTATTGTAGTTCTTTGTGTTCTTTTATCTCAGTTCATTATGGAACTACTCAATGGTTGAGAGACAGGTTCCCAAATGAGGAGATATTCAAAAGATGACATTAAGGATAAGCATGTATGAAAATACCAATGCTCAAGATAGTAATAGTGTATATTGTTTATGGGTGAGAGAAAGAAAATAATTATATTGATTGTCCACAGATAAGCAAAAGCAGTTAATGTACTATCAAATATTTGGTATACAGTAACCAAAGGAATATCTAAGGTATCTCCAAGCTGTCATAGAAAAAAGGGCAAGCACAAATGTTATAGCATATGGTAATCAAGACTACCCCAATGTCCTCATCAGCTGGACCACACCAGCTCAGTCTAGTATAAAAAATTTCTGAGAATTTACAGCCGAGTTGCCATTGGATTTGGGTCTAATGGTGGGAAGCAAGAAGTTTCACACCATAGACTCAAGTTAAAATCCCACCAGTTGAGGGCTCCCTTGTAGTGCCCATGGAGACTCCTAGAGGTACGGACCGCACTTATGGCAACGCATGGCCCAATGCCTACCCACCCCTATGTTTCACCATGGGAGCAACTTGAGGTAAGGTTGAGTGTAACCGTATTAAGGAACCAAGCCCACCCCATGTCCTCTATGAGCTTCCCTCCACTAGCTCAGGCTGGTGTGAAAATTTCCCAATAACTTACCACAAAGTTTTCACCATTCAAGGGTTAATGAGTAATACAATTAGTAGGGCAGAATTAAGGTGGCAGGAGAAGTGCAGTAAAACAGAATTTTGATGGTGCTTCCAAAGGTAATCTAGGTCCAATTGGAGTGGGATACATCTTAAGAAACGATAAAGGAGACTCTGTGCTTGAAGGATTGAACTGTCTAGGAGTGAAAACCAATAAAAATGTGGAATGGGAAGACTTTTGAAGGTATGAAAGCTACATATAGGATAGGATATAGAGATGTGGAAATAGTTATCAATGCAGTTAACAAAGGCAATTGACCTAATTGCCAACTAAAAGCAATCTTAGAATAAGTACTAGAATGGAGGGCTAAATTTAGTCGTATTATGGTGTCACATTGTTATATGAGGTGGTAGATTACATGCTTAATCAAGGGTGCTTCAAATGGACTTCACATTGGTTGAAAGTATGGAGGTTAAAAATTGAGTTGGAATCCCTAATTGAGAAGGATTGACCACCATAATTCTTGTTTCATGTAGTATGTTGTAAGAATAAAAGCTCTTTGTAGAATCAAGAGGCTTCAATTATATTGATGCATATCTCTCGCACGTTTTATAGCATGGCAGTATTCATTATGAATTGCCTTACAAGTTTTTTTAAGGTATCATGTAACAAGGTGATAAAGCCTGGCATTGCTCTAGTTTGCGCAGGATGTTGTTTATGGGTGGTTGGTGTTCTTCGTGGTTTTATGTTGTTAGTTAGTTTGGATTTGTCTATCACAATGGTGCAGAGGTAATCTTCCAGACACCCATTGCAACATGGCCCTGTTAGAGACCACCATTTTGAGAAAAATATTCAACTACGTTGAGTAAAGAAATTTGTTGGTGTGAATAAATGTATTGTACCTAGTCAATTCACTCACTAGGTAATTAGGGGACTTATTTACATGTTAAGTTTACTTAGGTCCTAGGAAGGAATCTTTCTAGAAGGTGTTAGTTGTCATTAATTGTTATCTTATCTTTTGACTTGTAACACATGTGTCCTAGGTAGTTGTGATAAGATGTCACATGACATAGGATTAAGACACTTAGTCATAATCCTATTTAATCTTGTGTCTCACCTTGGCTATATAACCGGGTGGTCTCACATGTAAAACATACAACTATTGGAGTGAATTCCATTGCAATCTTGAGCATTGCATATTGATCTCTCTTGTGCTTTCATGAAGTGCCTAGATCTTGGGTGGCTATAATCTTCAGCCAATCTTGCATGGTGTAGAGTTATTATATACCAACTCTTACAAAATCTTAGTCTAGAAAAGGCTATTTTAGGAGCAGATGGCTTAGCAGATAATGGCCATTTGTATTCAAGGGCAATGACAATGGCAGATTTTAAGCATAAGTTGAAGCTGGCCATTGTGAATGATAACGTTGGGGATTGTATCCTACAAGTGCTTGTTCTGGAGGAGTTGATGACATGGATGAGGAAATTAAGTTGACAAGAGAAGCATCATTGTCTAGTTTAGGAAAACAAAACAGGTGCGTTTCAAGGAATGCTATGAATGAGGTCATAAAGATATTACATGACGAGTTTCATGAGCTGCGGGCAAATAATCTAATTTTGGAGGCATTCTGTAAGGATCTGAGGATGGCAATAACGCATATCGTGCTCTCATTCCACGATGGAACACCGGAACTCACAAGTGGATTTACAATGCCACTTTTCGAGGATGAAATGCTTTTGATGGCACTGTGAAGAACAGAGGTTATCAATGGGATCAAGCTTCATGGTTCTGTGTCTGCAGTGGATCCATTTGCTCCAGTGGTGGAATCGTTCTGTTAACTGGGAGTGAGATCTACAATTGGGGTTCAAAGTGATGGGTTACTGCACCCCTCGCACTGGCATGTATTATTGGTCTATGTTTTCTCCTGTCATCTAGTACAGTATGTTTTGGTCTTCAGCTGTGGGCTTTACCTATCTCTGCATTTTCCCCTTTTCTGTTTACGGTTCCTTCTGTGCCGGATTTTTGCAGTTTTCTCTTCCAGGTTGTTTTTTTGGCATGCAGGAGAATGTTAATGCTGCATTTTGTTATGACTGGATAATTTTGTGTTATCGTATGTGGATGGCTGTTTAGACTTTAATGTTCTGTTACTTCTAGCTTGGGTTGCCTTGTTAGTATGGTAGCTGTTTTATATGCTCTGAATATGTTAACAGATGATAGTTTGTTTGATATAATAGTTTACGTTGTTGTTTCTAATGTTGCTGGGCTGGGGCCCCACATATAGATCCCCAATAATATGGTTAAAACTTAGAAGATATAGCATATGGTAACATATTAGTGTTGAAGATTCATAAGTGAAAAACCGAACCACAAATCACATGTATCGCCTTACCTCATTATTTGCTACATATATGTGGCATACAATGAGCATGAAATCACATAAATGCACGATATGGCATTAGCCTTTGGAGATTTGCATTAGTTAGAAACTTAGACATAACAACCTACCAAAAATTCATTATGATAATCATACAATAGACTAGGCATACTTTCTTAAGTTTTCTATTTACTGTATGAAACTCTCACACCAAGGGAACTTTATCTTTTACATGTTTGTGAGGGTGCATATGTGACCTATATAAAGAAATAAATGCTGTGGAATGAATCAAATTTCAAATATATATGTTACATAGAAGTAAATGAAAGTTTTTTAAAAAATTTAGTACAAAATGTGCAGAATGAGATTTACCTGATTGATTCTGATTCAAGACTAACAATGTCACCAGACATAAGCTCATATTGGTAACGGCACTTTGAACAGGATACAAGCTGCCAATGGACAAAATTTAGCATGAATATGTGCACCTGATATAATAAATTAGTTGAACCACAAACAAAAGCCAAGAACAAATTTTGGATTAATCTGTGTTCTAATTAATCCTTGTAAGTATTTATTGTTTGTATGATAAAAATTTTGCATGCAATACAAGCTCCCATTAATTCTATTTATACATTTTAGATTTAAGGAGAGAAACAAGTAAGAAAAATCAGTCGATGGTACAGTTAAGGGGAAAATTTGTTACAGATAGTGTCAAGAAGATGGTGTAGCAATCAGTTAAAAAAATGAATACAAATAATCAGTACCTCTAAAAGCTGCAATTTGAAACCGCACCTTTAGCTATGGTATGCAAATCAAGTTAGAGCAAATTTAATGGGTTAATGATTCTAAAACATCTACAAAAATGTGTGATAAGCTTATCTATCTTCGCGTCATCTGCATCTGCCATCTGGGACTAATACGACAAATGATTCAGAATAAAGAGAGAAAACTCTAAAGGGTGAGTCCTGTATTCAACCATAGATGATTCTTTGGGGACTAAAATAGATATGAGACCCTAGAGTTTATTACTTAAAATGTTCAGATAATTTGTAATCTGACATAGTTTGTACTTTGAAGTGCAATCACCATGAAACTCCAGTATTAGGATAAGTAACACACTCATACCCACGCCTAAACCCCACATCTTCTACTGCCTATATTTATAAATTATGAGTCATACCCTTATCTGCAATGGTGTCCCTGTGCCTGAGCTCATAAATATATCCCCATCACCAGGTAATCATGATTAGAATAGTAAAGTATGGAATGCAATTTTGAACTGAGTAGGCCATTCATTGTTATGAGGAACCAACCCTTGTGACAGGCACAAGGCATATCAAGAACTCACTGAAAGACTCCTCCAAGTGATATTAAAAGTCATGATTTCTCAGACTTATTTGAATAAGCATTCATATTTTATTGGAAAAAAACATAGCACAGAAGGAAAGAAACGAATCATAATAATAGCCAAAAAATGACCAAAAGAGATCAATAGGTCCAGCTACAGTAAAGTACTTAAGGCATCTCACATCTAAACAACAGAAACAAAAGAGAGTTTAAAAAAGAATGTAAACTTTAGAACAACAGTAAAATGATATATAGATTATCTTTCCCTTTCCCTGTGCAGATGGCAACATGCAACATCGAAAGGGTCGCTTTAAGGGATACACTCCAATAAGATCAAAAATGCCATTACTAATTTAATCTAGACCTTTACATAGGACCCCCAAGTAAGATCACTTCTACTCAACCCTAAAGGTATGATATAGAATATGGGTTATCAGTATCACCAAACATATCAAAATTAGGTGACACTAAAACATTCATCGTATAATACAGAATGCCTGTGCATGCTTTATGGAATTTTCAATTGTGCATGCTTTACAATCAAGTCTATAAATTAAGTGCACTTGCTCCCCCATTGTTGCATCTCATTATTGTGGCATATACTCTTAAGGATTACTCATACTTATTTACTCAAATACTTGTCTATGCTATTGCCTTCTTATTCTTTTAGTTTTTTTTAATTATGTGCATCTCATCTGAAAGTGACCAAAACAGTAATCCTGTATATGTAGGTGTGTCGCTTGAGATTTTATCACCTTGCAATATTCTTCTGGGACCAACTGCATGCTATTACTAAGTTCCAATGTTTCAGGTACAGCTACTGGACCCATCATCAGGGAACTGGGATGATGATGATGATGATGAAAGCTGCATAGTGAATTAGATAAGTGAATCAAGCACAAATCAATAGCAATTAATGTGGCAGATGAGACTATAGGGATTAAGGCTATCTTAACGGTTTGAGTTCAGATTTGGGCTCATCAGTTCACCAATTGTTTTTTAGCAAGGTTTGGTACAGCTAGGTTTGGTTGTATATAGTATATGTATTGGTATGTATATATATGTATAACAGTATATATATGTATGGATCCACAATGCACACACACACACACCATGTGTGTGTGTGTATAAATAACCAAAAGTTGCACAAAATGTACAAAATCGAATACAGAATTGAGAACAGGACAGATAATTGATAATGCAATGTCACTTATCAAACCATAAATGTTAAAGATAAATCAAATTGGTTTATATCATTTATTTGGAATCAAGATTGAATTGGAAAAGAAAAAGTTAACTTAATTACTTTCCTTCATATTTTATAAATTTATTCTATATCATTGGCATTTTATTTGATTGCAGTTCAAGAACAATGACCTGAGCATGTCTACAATCTTTGATTTTTTTGGTTCTTCCCATATGGATGAGGTAGGCAACAGTTTGTCACACTTTTGATAACACCAAAAATTAACTTAAACTTAACAAGATTGTTCTGAAACCTACTTTAGAAAAGGAAAAAATGTTAAGGAATCTGCACAATGATTCTTGAGGTCATTGAAGAATTACAATGATAAGCCTTGTAGAGCACCAATAGAAGAAGTTATATTAAAGGTAGAAAAATTCTAAGAAACAAATATTTTCTATCCAAGCACGTGAAGCTTCAACATTTACAAGATTTGATTTCACTCATGGACATAAAAGCACTGCATGGTTCTCTAGTAATTTAAGCACATTTTCAAATGTAAATAGGACAAAGCTTTCAATCACTGGTTTTTTCCTCTGATTGCCATCACAATTTCGAAGCCTGGTTTAATTACAAATAAGCAGAGATTGTTTCAATTTGCCTATCAAATACCTGTTTTTGAATCTACTGTCAAAACCTCATGTTCACATTGTGGATTTGAGTTTTTCCAGAGAAAATTTAGACTTTGCCCAAGTAATTTTCCCTCACAACTGATACCAGATGCAACGTACTAAATCTCTAGTAAACTTTCTAAATTTTAGAATGGGAATCTTACATTATTAAAAATCATAATAAATATAATACCTAGCCACCTTGAAAACAGCATGATTATAGAACATATCCTATCAGGAGGAAAGATGACTCCAGCAATTGGACAAGAGGAAAAAAAGACTATTCTTCAATGGTGTGTCTAAGGAGTAGAAGAAATCACGTTCTCAGCTCAGTGCCCTGGCAACTAAACCACCAATTGGTCACAATTTATTAATCAACTCAGCGTTCTTTTCTTAACATGGCCAAGAACTTTGAGAGGTGGACTTGCTGTCATGTTGATTTTTGCTGCAAGCCCCTCTGCTTTCCCATGTTTCCCAGCTTCTCGTCCATCTATTCTCTAGGGAAATTCCCATCAACACTGTCTCCTTCTCTCCCTATTACCATCATTCCAAGAACATGTGGATGGCTGGGTTCATATTGAATTCATTAATTAATCATATTCATCATTAGTAAATAATTTTTCACATAATGTTCTCATAGATGATAAATTTAAATTTTCCCATCAGGCTTTGTAGGTACTTGAATTTTTCACTGAGGGGATTTAGGATCATTTTGTTACAAGGCTAAGAAAATTCAAATCATTTGGGGGGTCAAAAATTTGAAAATCTAGAATCTTCAAAAAGGTTCAGAAAATTTCAATTTGGAATTTGTATACATTGACTATTGAAATAATTAAATATTATTGAAGGGGGAGGCCCTATGGTGTGAAGGTGGGGCTTTCTGCCTGTAGAGCCATCAACCCAAGTTTGAACCTCACAGGGTTTCCCTCTACCACATCAACAATTGAGGAATCCAATTCACAGCTCTAATCAAAAAGAACTTACCGCCAAAAGTTCACCCCCATTCGTGGGGATTCAAATATTAATCTTCCTTCTAACACTAGAGCAAATGCAAGGTGGATAGCTCCGAAAGAGGGATGGCACAAACTCAAATTCGACAAAGCAGTGAGAGGAAACCCGAGCCCGTTAGGTGTCAGTGGCATCTTAAGAAACAGTGTGGGACAATTAATTGGTTCTATTGCAAAAAACTATCAATGATTGCAAACAATGAGGCTGAATTCTATGCGACCTTGTTAGGCTTTCAGATGTGCAAGACTTTAAAACATCAAAAAGTTGTATATTGAGGGGGACTCACTCATTACAGTTAATGCAATGCGCAGCAGACAAACCCCCAACTCAAAACTCAATATCCTAGTGAGATAGTGTAATGAGATTCTTGACACATTTGAGGACTATAAGATGGGCCACATGTATCGAGAGGTGAGTGATATTGCTAACAAGCTAGCTAATGTGGCAATAGAGTTGTCAATATATTATCATGTTGTAAATGCAATGTGCGAGTGCCAAAATATTGCCTTCAATCTCCCATCCTTTTTTGCAACAGCCGAAATTAATTGACCATAAATAAATCATAGCATTGTGTGGTGTTCAGCCTGTTTGCATCCAAGTGAAGTGTGCAAGATGGGAGAAGAATTATGGTTCCTCACTTCCAGCCACCGAGTGCTGTGAATAAAGCTGCAACTTGAGGGCTGCATTTTCATCTCCTCTCATTCAAAATGGATAACACTATATGTCTTCAGGCCAAGAAGCATTAGATAGCTTTAAGAGGAGAGGCGACTGATCTTGGTTGAAAAAATTCTTCAAAACTAGTTATGTGATTGTGTTGCACACTATCAAGCTAGTGTTAGGAGAGACAGGAGACACCTTTCTCTCCTCCTCTCACAAATACAAGGTTAACACAAACATATATTTTATGTTCGTAGCAGTTCTACTTGATGCAAGGGAAACAAAAGAACACATTCCGGCTATAGTAGGCATGGCCATCAAACCCCGTTAGTGTTGTGGCATTAAGAAGGTTGTGGATGGCATAGTGATTGGCCTAGGCTTCCATCCAAATAGTGGAAAATGGACCATCATCAACCCATATTTCTCTAGCCCTTGGGTTCCATTCATCATTAGGGCAATGGGTGAGAACGACATTGCTCACAAGCACAAAGCGAAGTGGGGCATTGACTTCTTAAAAGCAATTGTTGGCATTTCCACCTCACAAGATGTGAACTCGTCCTTCAAGCTGGTTTCTAATAGCTCAGACTTAGACAGTGATGTTGCAAACGAGGCTAGGACCTCTACTATGGTACAATTGCAGTATAATATAAAATATTATATAAGTTTATGTTTAAAATTTGTAGGTGTCTATATTGTAACTACTCTCCAATGGAGATGACCAAATGTAATTTTGAAATTTTTGATATTAATACAAATGGTTTGGCTCCTCTAACCCATTTTTTACCTATCAAAAAAAAATTTAAAGATTATTGAAACATATTATATAAACTCTAATTTTATTATTTTATAAATTTATGCTTTAAATATATTATAACTTATGGAACTTTAAAGCATAGTCATACATCCATTATTAAAACATGTTTTATTTAATTAATATAATTTAAATTAATAAAAGGACATTTAAATATTTTTATTTTTTAATTTATGTGTTGTTGTAGGGTTCAATAGAATTACCCCCCCTCCCCCAAACCAATATGGGTCTAGTTTGAGGCTAGGATGAATGTTCCTTGTGATTCCTTTTGCACCTTGGGTTCCCATGTTGGACCCAAATAACACCCAAAAGAAAAAACAAAAAAAACCATTATTTTTAACATTTTTTAAAATAAAAAGTGCCAAGAAACCTAATTTTACCCTAAAGTGATAAAATTTTGAAAATGGTGTGCACCATGAAGTTTTTTGTGTGGTTTCAGAGGCCTTAATTTGGGCTTGATGGGGGCTCTACCTCTCGATGTCACCTTGTATTGCAACAAGCAATGCAACAAATGTGGTATGCCTACAACTCGCAAGGAGTATTGCCCATCAACCCATTGGGGTCTCCACTTCTAGAGCCCCACTAGCTGCCATCCCCAAATTGAGGCCCTTAGTCCCCCCATCCTCAAGACCCATCCTTACGTCCCCCCACACATAATCCTTTATCTACTCAATTAAGCGCAACCAATTGGGTTCTAAATAAGTTAAGGATTTGGTCTTTGTGCAATCCAACTTGCATCTCTTGTCACATAATAAACCTGATTACAATGTGGGGGTGATGAGGAATTGGGATCTAACTCCTAATTGTGCCGACTTAGATGTTATTGTTGTACAGCTTGCCGAAGTCTCTATAGGTAAGGCAGCTTCTACATATGACATGGCCAATGGAAGAGGCATCGTAGCTGGAAACTGATCCAAATTTTGAGTTGATGCTCTCAATGAAGAGCAATATGAATATTATTGAATACTAATTGTAATTTTCATAGTGCATTGACATCTAACAAATCACTGAATTATGAATTTATGAGTATTTCCCTTTTTGCAACTTATGAGGTATTTAAAAAAAATTATTGACAGTTATGAGTATCAATGATTTTATATTTTTAAATTTTAATATATAAAAAATTATAGATTATAGTTTTATATATATGAACCTGTACCCATAACCAAGGAAGAAAAAAAATGTCATACCAATGTAGTTAAATCATATAAAGTCAATAATGGCATAGGGTGATGGTTAAATCCACAAAAGAAAAAATCGCGAATAAATCACAACTGTACGCAATTTATTCGTGGAACAGTAAGTTTTGCATTTTTTCCTTGTAAAAATTGCAAAAATTATTGATTGGCAAGTTTGATTGATTTTAGCCATAATTTTTTGTTCAATCAAATACAATTTCAACTTTTCCTATGCGTGGTAAACTTTATACACGATTTCTATAGTTTTTTTTAACAAATTTCAAGGAATATTTTTCTTGCAAGATATATTATCCACACACGATAGAATTTCAACATTTTTTTGACAATTTTTGAGCATTTTTTCTACAAGATATTTACTTGCGCATGGTAGGGTTTACGCCCACACAATAAACTCCTAAGGTAAGTGAGGGCATCCCAATCTCTATATCTCTAATTTCTGATTATGTAGTTCATGTAAGAGAGTTGAACCAACGCCTAAGTGTTTAGAGCCAATTTAGGGTTTACAACTTTGTTAAATACGACAAGATAGTTGTTTTCTCTAAAAGTTTATATCTTCGTTTTTACAAAAGTTTGTTTTATATTTTTTATTTTTATAAAATATTACTGTTTTTTCTTAAAATTTAAGGAATTTCTTTTTAGTTGATTAAAATTAAAGTTGTTTAGTTTGAGTATATAATTAATTATAATTTTTTAATA
>VDFB02267089.1:0-22074 GCA_007258455.2 Sequoia sempervirens | reverse complement strand
TATCCCCATCTATATCCAGATATACATGGGTGTTACAAATATGTATATATCTGAATCTACACCAACCAATGGAGTTAGAACTCCCTGCTGATGGCAACCCCTAGAGACAGCAGCCAAGAAGGCCTTCTTTCCCCGAGAAGGTTGGTGGGCTCGGTTCATGATTAATTCCCCTTATTTCCTATCTTCCTTTGGCTCTTCTCGGAGAGGGATTTTGGTTGGCATCATGTTACATCTATAGGAAGGGGTGCATGAATGCCCTGGTTGAGTGGTTGGTAAATAGTTGATAGTCGATAGTCGACCCAACGACTAAAGTCAGGGCTGGTCTCCCTCTCCCGACAACCAAGCATACATACCACTCGATCGTATATGGTATGGTTGGACCATAGCATGAATGGAGTGCTGGGTGGGGGGGGGAATTATAGGGCCTCCAACACTAGACGATAAGTGGATAAGACAGAGCGTTGGTGGTATGGTTTGAGAAGAGTAGTTTCGGGTTGTTAGGAAAGATAAGAAAGAGTGTCGACCTACCCTTCAGGCACCGACCTGAGGAGAGCATGGGTGGTGGGGTTGGGACCTCAGGGCAGACCTTTAGCATTATATGCTCTATAGCATGATGGATGTTACCATCATGTTATGTATCTAATAGTAGTGCCGATCAGCCTTTTACGACCACTAGCGGGATAGTGTCGAGTGCAGCAGCTAGTATCCGCCCTGTGTATGCGTGGTTGAGTGGGTGTTAGCTTCGCTTTAGGCATGTGTTAGTTGTTGGGTTCATGCTTTCGCCCACTTTATTTCCGGATAGTAGTCGATGTTGCAGTTGATTCATTTCGTGCCGGGTCGGGATTCAAAAATGAGTGCTCATTTAGGAGAGGGGGGGCCCTACCGAGATGCTATAAGCTATAACTTTTCCCACCCTGCTAGGAAGCATGGGCCGCTTTTCTTTATTAAGTCGAAAAGGGATGGGGGAAGGGAAAAGGAGCAAGGTCCACTAGTGATGGGTATCTCCCATACAAATTAAGGAATTGATCTATCAAGTGAGTGATAGCTGTCCACTTGACCAAGCACTGCTTCTAATGCATTGATCCTTAGAATAGTAGGGCCCACCGAACTATAATTCCCTCCACACCGGGGATGGGTGGGTGGCAATAGGGCCCCAGCCTCCCACCCTACAGCCCCAGGGGGGTTAAGTCTCCACTAAGCCCTTCTATTCATTTATCGAGCCATAGAATTTTAGGGCGCCCATAGAATTTTAGGGCCCCTACTATTCTAAGGCCATATGTGATATGATGCCAACCAAAATCCCTCTCTGAGAAGAGCCGAAGGAAGATAGGAAATAAGGGGAATTAATCATGAACCAAGCCCACCAACCTTCTCGAGGAAAGAAGGCCTTTGTGGCTGCTGTCTCTAGGGGCTGCCATCAGCAGGGAGTTCAAACTCCATTGGTTGGTGTAGATTCGGATGTATACATATTTGTAACACCCATGTATATCTGGATGTAGATGGGGATAGCCACCAGAAATAGTATGGGACAGAGAAAGGGATGGGTCTGCTGTGAGCTCAATGCATCTATCTCATCCCTCTGTAGATAGATAAAGGGCCCATCTCCTAGTGTCGTGGTATAATCGTGCCTGCCGCGTAATCCCTAGGGCCTTTCTTAGGTGTTGATCGAAAGCGTGCCAGTTCCCACCCATCCCATTACGAATTGGATTCCTTACCCGCCCCTATGTATCTTGCTTGGGAAGCACATCTTTCCACCGTGTATCAAGATGCCATGAGTTATCCATAATTATGTATATGAGAATCAGACCCACTCTATCTCCAACTATAGCCTCCCACCCAAGGCCTATCCCAGCTATCCTCCCATGAATATAATCTACCGGTCCCCTTAGAATATACGGGGGGTCGATCCTGCATGCACGAAGGGCCCGACTACTAGCCGCCCTACTATTCGCCAGGGGGTGGGGCTCGGGCCCCTAAAAGTTTTCTATGGTAGGTTTATCCTAGCAGGCATGCCTTCGGCACCGACCATATTAGCCTTACGGTGGGGTTTGTGGTGGGATTATATTTCCCATGCAGGGGCAGCTCGTACTTCGTAGTGAAAAAGGGAAAGAGCTTTCATGTGGCTCGATACATATATATAGAGTAGTGGACCCAACAGCTAGCACCTCGCCCTATTCGGGATGTCTCCAAATGCTAAGGAACTTGTTTGGACAAGGTTTCTTGGAAATGCTCTTTATTCAGTCACTCGACCAGTTCGATTGATTGGATTGAGATAGCCCAGGAGGTCGAAACTTGCCTTAAAGAGCACGAGATCCTGAGAGAGAATAAAACCAACCGGGTCAGGAGAGGTAGGTTGGAATAGAGGACTTAACTACCCCCAACATCGTCGACCCGCCCACCCCAATCGATTATTGTCTACGTATTAACAACTAAGCCTACCTGAACTATTCTCATCCACGTCTCTACCAATCATTGTTCTTGTCATCTCCCTTCCACCTCTCATGTCCACTTGTACCTATCTAATTGGGAATTCCAAGCACTGAAATGGCTAGTAAACCTTAGCTCCACCCTAGTGAAATCATCTCAATGAATGGAAAAAAGGCTATAGGGAACATCTGAAATCTTCTGTCTCAAATTGTATCGAATCATTATTATTATTT
The DNA here is from genome assembly GCA_007258455.2 of Sequoia sempervirens. Lineage (NCBI taxonomy): Eukaryota > Viridiplantae > Streptophyta > Pinopsida > Cupressales > Cupressaceae > Sequoia > Sequoia sempervirens. Next base: position 19,414 of record VDFB02267089.1, on the reverse strand, counting down.
CTCCCCCTACGGTCTATGATTCAAGTGAGGAAGCATGTATAGTTAGTTCGTCGATCCATTTATCTGGGCAGGAGGGACCCGCTAACACTTCCTCATTCTGAATCCCCGGGCCCTTGTCGGTTGTGAGAAAGGACTCCACCTAATAGATAGCTAGCTCCACCTGCTTCTGATGTCCACTCATATGAATAAATAGCTCTGATTCCCCACACCTTCGGGCGGGTTGAGGAATCCCACTTGATCGGCAGACTCTGACTCCCTTCTGGCGGATGAACCAGGGGGAATGACCTAGAAATGCCTAACTTGATCTGACCTGCTGTCGATCAATCACTCTTGATGGAGAAAATGAGGGTTCGGTCAGAAGTTAATCACTCGGCTTGGCAAAGCCATATAGATCGGGCTTTCTCGGGGTTGCTCGGTTGAAGGCTTTATCGGTCACCATAGAATTTTAGGGCTAGATAGGGGTGGCCTGTTGAGGGTGATAGCCAATGAAGTGGAACTCGGTCACCCACCCTACTATTCTAAGCATGATCCTGATTTAGATCAACAGGCCTTAGAATAGTAGGCCGGGTGGGGGGGGTTGCCAGGGTTAGGTGGGACTAGAAGGTTCCCGGGCTGAGGAACGAGATCATTAGATAGAGGAGACGAAGTCGGGTTAGCCATAGAATTTTAGGGCAAGGCAGATCTGGAGGGATGAAACCCACTCGACCCGATTCCGTTACTGAGCTGAGGGAAGGAGGATTGGCAATAAGGGCCCCCACCCTATATCTCCCCCCCACCCAGAAAGTAAGTGCCCCCCATGAACCCCGGGCTATAATTCTCTTGGGGGCGGGTGGGAGCCCATAGAATTGTAGGGGGGAAAGGGCCTAATTTGAGGCTAAGATTGACCTTAGAATAGTAGGGGCCCCACTACTATAATTAATTAGAAATCTATACATAATATGCCCAATTATAGTAGTGGGGGGCCCCTACTATTCTAAGGCACAGGAGTGGGGAGTGGGCAATCTTTCGCATCTTTGTAGGGCCTCGTTTGAGAAGCGTGATAGGTGGGGTGGTTAAGCCATAAAGAGCGCAAGGTAGGTTTGGTGCACTTCCACCACTTCCACCCAACACCGGGTAGGGGCTTGCTCGTCCCCCGTCACTTTCCACCCACCATGAAGGCCCCCTTCTTTCATATTATTGGGCCCACCCAACCCGAACCCAAAGAATTTTAGGGGCCCTCCCCGTTGGGTGGGTGGTTAAGGCTATTCCACAACAACAACAGAAGGAACCGATATAAGGGGGGGCCCGAGGAACCGACGCCCCCAGAGGGTTTGCCCAACCTTCATCCAAATGGGAGGTGGATGGGAGGGAGAGGTCGAACAACTGGGAACAAGTGTTTCCATTGCCAAGGATGAACAATTGGTCGAATGCATTTGATCGGATGCCTATGACGCTGGGGGACAGTGCCTGGCACAGGCCGTTGAAGGTTGCCTGCAGTGGTGACGGGGATGCTGGTTCCAGTGCTGATACATCGGATGATTCAGAACCATTCGCGTTGATGCTACTCGATGGTGGGCCCCAACTGCTGCGATATCGATTCCCCACCTGGAATAGGCTCTGCTCCCCTCGACGAACCTTGGTACCGAGCCTCCGCTACTAATTAAACTCCTGCCTCTTCCATGATCTATCATTGCCGCTCAATCCGAAACTGGCATGGATGCGAGAACCAACAAGCTCTTGCCCCTACAGGGCACCTCGGTTCCCAAGGGAGCACCACTATATGTAACAGCTCCATCCATATTTTGGGGGTGTGGATCGAGCAGATCCAGTTAGAACTCTGAAAACAAACTCTTGGCATAGGTGTAGATGGGGCTCATCAGTCCCGGGATATTGTTCAGTCTCTCCCTACCAGGTCTGGATTGTAATCACATCTGATCCGGAGGAAGCCTAGGGTGGGGTATGTATGGTGGCCCATATGCGCCCCTTCCTAGATGAATCAGAGTAAACTGATTGCAAGGGCAGTGGTAATGAGTCAACAGGGAATCTGAATCCCTACTCTTGTGCGCCCACCACCCGATCTTGGGACAGATACTGATCGCTATTACCATCCATTGATGATGGATATTGATACAACAGTTTGAGAAGATATGGTGATTCGAGTAAGGCCAGGTAGGACCCTAAGGGGTAAGGAACACGAATGAATAACTACTGCCCTTCTCTGTCCAGATGTGTCTGGGACCGGGCCTTCCAGGCCTGCTGGGGGAGGAGTTCGGAGCTAACTAGGGATGAGAGAGGGGATCAGACATGGGTTCTAGGGCATCACTGGGAGGAGCCCCTATTTCCTTCCCCTACCACTTATGAATAGATCTAGATATAGATATAGAGGGGGTCGACATCATCATGATTCTACATCGTGTTATATACGTGATATGATTGATAGCCTATCTATATCTATGCTGGAGCCGGAACAACTAATCTACTTAAGCGGCGGGCTCCCACCCGCCCCCAAGCCCCATTATGGCCCAACCTCGGTTGTTGGCTCAACAGATAGGTTTACTCACCCTGTATCCCTATAACTCATGTAGGTAGGTTGCTGCCCTCAGGTTCGAAGTCATCTAGGATATATAACTGGCACTTGACTGCAAGACCCCACCATCCAAGGCGGACCCCACTATCTGCCGACACACCGTCTTGGGCTTCCCCCACCGTGAACCCTAGCTTCTAACTGGGCGGGTGGGAGGATATAAAATATGTAGCGGACCCCACCAGAGCTTCGCTCACCGACCATATGTGTCTTACCCACTAACTATACTCGCCCAGGGGTGGGTGGCAACCCCTTTTTTCCCCCCACCCACCCCTTGGCCTCCCACCCCCCTGAAACCCACATAGAATTGTAGGGTCCTCCCACCCGCCCGCTCCATAGAATAGTAGGGTCGACCATGCCCTAAGGCGAATGGGTCGGTGGGGTCAGGACCGACCATACTCGCATATAATTTGGAATAAGCTGACCCCATAGAATAGTAGGGCTAGTTACAAACGTTTCTATGAAATCATTTATGTGCTCGTAACCAATAGTAGGGGCCCTACTCTCTACTATATATATCCCTACTCAATAAAGGTGGGGCTTGACTAGGATTTCATCTATACATGATATGGATGCATCGATATTACGTTCATAGAGATAGAGGGTTCGAACTAAGATTCCCCTTGCCGGGTGGTGCATAGGTCCCCTACTATTCTATGGTAGTTGGTAGATTATTGTAGGGCCTGGCGTACTCTATATCCTCCCACCCCCCTGAGGGGCCCACCCTGCTCCCCAATCGGCTAGCCTCCCACCCACCCCTATAGTTGGGTGGGGAACTATTGCTGGTCGAGGGTGAGAAATCGACCTGGGAGATAGCATTGATTGCGCTCAACTTGCTATTCTCAGGGATAAGAAATTCATTCCAGCTGGTTGCGCCTCATTTTTCAAGTTCCTTAGGTATGTGGGCTTCGGGAGCATAGCATCATTGGAGAGAGGGCTTGAGAGCGAAGCTCTGGGTGCCCTATGGACAAACCCCTATCAATCATTGGCGGGTGCCTGTTGTCGAACCCCATACTCTAGATAGGACAAGGAGTCTTGTAACAACATTCTCGTATTCTAAGCATTCCTCCATCTATAGTAGTCGAGGGAGTGCATCATTCTTCATTCGCATTCCTCTCTCTAGCATTCTGCCCTACGGGCCGAGCTCGTAGCCCTTTTGTTTCTTTAATCGCTTGCTTCAAGGCCCATTAGAATAGTAGGGCAACCGCAGAAGGGTATTCGTTTTATTCGTCTGGCCAGTAGCAGGAAGTACTCATCGGTCGCAATGGTGGGCATCAGTAGAGAGGGGGGTGAGGGCGGGTGGGATGGGCTTGCATTGGATGGAATTCGTTTGGGGTGGGAGGAGATAGATGGGCGGAATGACTAGGATGGGATAAGGCCACTAATGAATAAGTGAATGTTCCTTCGACCAATGTTGTTGTAGCCAAGGCTCCTATACAAAAAGAGGTAGTGCCCTTCAATCTAGCAGTCTAGAATCTCTACATTGATAAGTGGTGGGTACCAAGAAGATGGAATAACCGAGAAAGCCCGGAGCCAAACCTGCTTGTGTCCTATCCTCCATCACTGCTATTCCAGCTGTAACGAACAGGTCACCCTACCATACTCTATTCAATGTGCCTAAGCCTCGCCCATGCGTCTGGAATGGATGAAATGAGCCCAAAATCTATTGGAGTAAAGTTGTAAGCACTGCTATGTATACTTTAAAACAAATAAATGTTAATGGTAATTCTGGCAAGACCCCTTTTGAGCTATGGTTTGATTATAAGCCTACTATTAAATATTTCAAGATCTTTGGAAGCAAATGTTATATCAAGAGAGATGATGATGTAGGAAAGTTTGATGCAAGAAGCAATGAAGGAATATTTTTAGGTTACTCTACTAAAAGCAAGGCCTACCTATGCTATAACAAAGGACTAAGAAACATGGTTGAGAGTGCAAATGTCAGAGTTGATGAGGACTTGGCCAAATCATCTAGATATTATGGTTATGATTCAGATGAAGACAATACAAGCCAAGGGAAGAATTCTCAAACAAAAAATTAACTTCAAATTATTCCATATGTTCTAGTAAAGCAACCTCAATTCATTCCGGTAAATCAAGTAAGTCAAGAAGCACAGACAAGTGCAAGTGTAGAAGAAAGATTAGAAGAACCAGTAGCTCATGAAAGTCCCAAAAACTCCAAGTTATGTAAAGCTAAATCATTTTGAAAGTCAAAATTATAGGAGACAAGAATAAAGGAGTGCAAACCATAATAAAGATTGCAGAAGAGTATTGCTTGATTTCCAAGATTGAACCTAAAAATTTCATTGAAGCCTACCAAGATGAACATTGGATGGAAGCTATGAAGGAAGAGCTGACATAGATTGAAAAGAATGACACATGGACACTAGTTCCAAGACCTAAAGACAAAAATGCGATTGGTACTAAATGGGTGTTTCAGAACAAGCTGAATGAACAAGGTGAAGTGGTCCGGAATAAAGCAAGACTAGTATGTAAAGGGTATTTTCAAATGGAAGGTGTTAATTGTGATGGAAATTTTGCCCCTATTGCCAAAATTGAAGTTGTTAGATTATTTCTTTCTTTTACAACATACAAGAACTATAAAGTTTATCAAATGGATGTGAAGTCAACATTTCTAAATGGAGAACTAGAAGAAGGAGTATACATTGAAGAACCAGATGGATTTCATCTTAATGATAAGGTAGATATGGTTTACCACTTAAAGAAAGCTCTATATAGAACTAAGCAAGCCCCCAAAGCTTGGTATGCTAGATTGGACAAATACTTACCGAAGCTTGGATTCACTGAAGGTACTGCTGATAGCAACTTATATTTCAAATTGGATCATGATAAAGAGTTAATTATAGAAGTTTTTGTTGATGACATCATTTTTGGAGAAGATGAAAATCTATGTATGAAGTTTGCTGATGAGATGAAGGATGAATTTGAGATGAGTATTATTGGAGAGGTGAAGTTCTTTTTAGGATTCCAAGTTACCCAGTTAGAAAAGGGAATTTTCATATCTCAGTCCAAATATGTGATAGAGCTACTAAAGAAATTTGGGATGGAATAATCAAATCCTATTGGTACTCCCATGGTGACTAGATGCAAGCTAACATAGAATGATGACTCTCCTAAGGTGAATCCAAATAGATACAGGTCAATGATCGGTGGATTACTCTATTTAACCCAGACTACACTAGATATTATGAATGTTGTATGTATGGTTGCTAGATTTTAGGATGATCCAAAAGAATCACATGTGACTGTTATTAAAAGAATCTTCAAATATCTAAAAGGATTAGTTGAATTTAGACGTTGGTACCCAAAGGATGATGATCTCATTTTGAGATGCATATACTGATGCAGATTGGGCTGGAGATGTAGATGACAGGAAAAGTACTAGTGGTGACCAGTGCTTTCTTCCTACGAAAGAAGTTGGTATCTTGGTTGAGCAAAAAGAAGAATTCCATTTCTCTATCTGTTGCTAAAGAATTTATTGATGCTACAAATAATTGTACTCAAGTGATATGGATGGAACAAATTTTGAAAGATATCAGGGTGATATATGAAGAGCCTATTGCCATATATTGTGAAAATTCAAGTGCAATAAATATTTCAATGAATATGGTTCTACACTTTAAGACTAACATATATAATCAATTTTCACTTCTTGAGGGAGAAAGTGAATGAGAGAATTCATATTGGAGTATGTGCCTACCAAAGAATAGGTTGTAGACATCTTTACTAAGCAATTGCTAAAGGATACTTTTGAGTATCTCAGAGCAATTCTAGGGGTGATTACCCTCCTGATAAGAACTAAAAGATACACTTACTTGCATCAATCTATGAGCTACATTGCTATATTATGATCTGGATTGATGTTTTTGTGGTTGCTACTTAGGGGGAGTAGTCAGATGTGTAGATATGTGGTTCAGAGTGTGTATATGGAAAGGTCATGGTTACCTTTTCCATTGATGTCAAATGGGGAGAAGTGCAATGTGAAAAATCTTCCGAGGAGAAGAGCCTTATGGAAGAAAATCAGTTAAGAAGCAAGTGTGTTGGGTTGATGGTATTTTTCACATCATGTTTTGCCACCAATGTCAAAGGGGGAGATTGTTGGATTTTGTTGATGTGTTTCTAATATGTGGTTTTCATTGATGTCAACACTATTAGCCTTCAATACATCATAGGTTGTATATGTTGAGGATATTGAGAAAATTGTAAAAAAAAGTGTTCTAAGTTCCCAGTGGAACTATGTAGGTCATGAAGGCATCTTTTTCTATATGTTGAAGATCAGCTGTTGTGGACTAAATGGTTTATTCTTGAGAGTATCTAGATCATTTTCTAGAAGTTTTAGAGGTTTGCATATAGATTTGACTGTGTTGTGGTCTCTGTTAGTGTTCTGAAGTGAAGATTGTGTGATTTTGGTAATTCTAGTTGCTGCAGATGTTTCTCTATAGTTTCTTGGTGTTCTTGGATCTCTCTAGATCATTCTCTATCTTTGTGGTATGTCCACATTGTTTGGTGTGCTAGTGGTTGAATATTTTTCTCTGTATGTTCATTTTTTCATGTTCTTGGCCGATATGATGGTGGTAACATGTTGTGGATCCTTGAAAAGTAAAATTTGAATGTTCGATGCACTCGTGAATATTGTTTTGGGTCGCATCATTATTATGTTGGGTACAAAGGTAATGTGAAGTATATAATTTTTTAATGTGTTATATATATATAAAATCTTACAATAGATATTATCATAGATTATTATTTTTTAAATAAATTTTATTTTATTATTTAAAAAATATTATATTATATTATCAAAATTGTTTATTTATTTTATTTTTCAAAATTACATAAGTAAAATAAAATAAAATCATCTTTATTTGAATAAAGTCTATAAAATTAAATAAATATTATTGTTTAAAATTTTGCATGTCTAGCTTTGAATTTTCTAGTTAAGACTTGACTATCCATTCAAAATCAAATGGCAAAACTTGCTATCTTATCCATCACTATTTTGTGATAAATGATAAAAAAAATAGCAAAAAAGTGTGATTATATAAAATTAGATAAACTAACAATCACAACTTTGTGTGCAATGGGCACTCTAAAAGTAAGGAAGGTCAATTAGGAAAAAAATGTTTTATTTTTTTGCATATATTTGTATAGAATGCAAGTTCAGATGGTAGGCCATTTAGCAAACGATATTGTTTGTGCAACAAAGTTCTGAATGGAGAAGTGACAGCTTCAAATCAAGTATGCATGGACACTTATAGGGATCTATACACCATTGAAACAAAACCTCTAAATCAGAAAGATACTTAGGCTTCATTACCAAGAGAGACATGCTTTGCAATAGGAAGAAAGACAGAGATATAGGGATAGAAAAAATGAGATATAGAGATGGGAAGAGTGTGCGAGAGAGAGGGGTAAGGAGATAAAGATAGAGATGAATATAGAAATAGAGATGGATATGGAGAAGGAGAGGGGAGAGGAGAGGGAGAGATAAAGAGAGAGAAGATAGAGGGATAGATAGATATGGAAGGGATACATATAGATAGATGGAGAGAGATGGAGAGAAGCATACATATACTTTCCCCCTTGTACGAGTTCCCCTTTACATTTGAAATAAACTTGTATTTATAGGCTTCATTGGATAACCAACTTGTAACTACCTATTAATTACCTCAACTACCTTTTGAAATATTTGAGAAAATAAAATAAAATAAAATATATTTTGGTTAAGCTTTTCTCAAATTTTCCAAAGATAAAATTTATTTTCTAACTTTTGATTACAATAAGTGACATAAGTCACTTTTACAAAAAGACTATTTAAAGCTCATAGCTTTGAAAGAAAGGCCAAGCTTTTGGTTTGTCGAGGTAGGCACTATGATTCCTTTACTTAAACTGTAACTTGAATAACAACATCATAAGCAATATATTCATTGGAATTTTTAATACCCTTCCATGGTTCCCTTCCATACAAATTCTTAGTGTTTTTGTTTGGAATAAGTTGACAATTGTTTTATTGCTACCTTCTTCTCATTCAGTGGCATCTCTATGAACAACATTGAATATTCTCTCTCTCTCTCTCTCTCTCTATATATATATATATATATGAGCATGATCTTGATTAATTGACATCGAGTCAAATAATATCTAAAAATTGTCATCCACCTTTCCCAATTCCTTCATAGACATTAATATCTCTATCCATTAAAATAATTGTAACATGATATGACTACAACCCTTTTAAATAATCTCCATTACAACCTCAATAATTGGACCTAACAATGAAAATATGAAATAATCTACTAGTAACATGATAATTCTTCTTCAAAGCTATATCAGGTTCGTTGATCTCCATAATAGTCAAACTTAGCATAATTATGTGTCAGTGCATTACTAAAAAAAAAAATTAAATTAGATCAACCTCATCAAAGAGATAAAATATACCTGTTGGTAGGGTGCAAGACATAGAATAAAACCTACCGCAATCTATAACAAGGTAAGTGTAGAGCATCTGGATGACAAGGGAGATTGATTAATGGGTGCCCTATAAGTGTTACATATTTATAAGAGACTAAATAATGATATATGCATCTGGCCAACAAGGGAGATAGGTTGGTATGTGCAAGATCATCATGGTAAAAATAGGCCCTTAAGTGGTAAATTTTTTAGAAAAATCAGAGTTAGGAAACTTGATGTAAAAATTTGAATAAGTTATCTATATTATTTGAAAAATATGTAAGAATAGAATCTGTATCAAATTTAATGTAATTTATAAATTACTAGGTTCATTTAATAAAAAATCTATTTGGTGAAAATTTGAAATTTCAATGCAGTAGTACTTAAATTTCAGGGTAAAAATAAGAAGTAGGTGTTTGTCTGACCACCCTAACCACAATAATATGATACTATTTTTTTATAATATTTTATATATAAGTAGCGGACTCATGTCCCGATGTGATGCATATTTTTTTGTAAGTTTGTTTTGTAAGTAAATAATTAATTATGAATTTTTTATTACAACTTTTAAAAAATATAAAAACTCGTATGTCTAACCACCTTAACTTGGTTAAAACTTCATGAATTTTTTTTTTTTTTAATCTTATAGCATGTGAAGCATAGAATGTGATGTATGTTTTAGATTCAAAAAATGTGATACTATTTGAAAGTTATAGATGTTTTCAATTAGTCTATCAATCAGAACTTTAGTCGTAATTTGAATAGAAAATGAATAATAATTATTTATTAAATTCTAAATAAATCATATAATTTATATTGGTGAAAATTTGAGAATCTCTTTTAAAAACCCTTTTCATTTTATAAATTTTGTGTAAAAAATAGCCATCATCCATATACCCTACACATACACATCATATCGCCACTTTTTGGCCCATCATGATCCTGCACAGACCCAGGTTAAGGGGTTTGCTAGAAGTGTCACATCTTTATAAGTGACTAGGCAATGATTTATGTATGTAATAATGACATAGTAGGAGAATAGAGAATATAGGTGATAAATCATAGATCAAAGATATATGATAAGAAAGGACAGTAATGTAAAGAAGAGACTAAGACTTGTTGATGTAATGATTATCTATGAATATAATCAAGTACACAACACTAGTCTCCATAGTAAAGGATAACCATAATGAGATATTGGAAAATATGCTCAATATATGTAATAACAAAAAATACATAAATATACCTAGATGTATCATATGAATATCAATCAATGTCATAAACTTAAGAATAAAAGAAGCAAATGTGTCTAGGAGAATAGGAATGGTGTTTATAATGAAAGGTTTAAGAATGGGGAGGGTGGGTAATTAGGGATAAAGAAACATTACAAATGAAGATCCAAATCTTAATCAATTGAATAGTAGTGAGGTATAAATAAGGGTAGATCTAACCACAATTAGATCTAAAATGAAAGATACACAATCGATAGAATCATTCCTAAAAACCTAATGAAGAAGCAAAAAAATCTAAGGGGCTGTAAGAAGGTTAGGCTCACAAATTTATGTAAATGAAATAAATGCTTGAACACAATAATTTACTCAATGAAAATAATTAAAAAATAATGAAATTCTACTATTTAGAATTGGGGTTGATAACTGATATTGTAATAACTAGTGTAATTAATATGAAAATAAAATAGAAGAATCCAACAATGAAATCATTGTGACATATATTAGAAATCAAGTTTCCATGGTACCATAGAAGTAGGCTTTATTAAAAACATATTAGAACTCAAAAAATGACTAGAATATATGCTTTAGTTTAGATTTCCAGCTACAAAATTGATTTTGGTGTGTGGAGTAGAACTTTACTTGCTTGAAATATGATAATTGTAGGTTCATTGTCTTGGATTGTTGTTCATGTGTTTGAAGTGGGGTGGTGTCAAGTGATAGCATTTGAGAAGTTGTTAGACATGGTTTCTTCTCCTTTTGTCACGTCCATGTTTAGACTAATTTAACAATGATTGAACACTAATTTTCTTCGATGTTTCTAAGCAAATGATGTGATGTGGATGGTCTAGTTATGATCTCTATGGATCTATCATAAATGCTACTTGATGATTCAAATGAATTAGGGTTAGGCCTTAAATACAATATCTCTACCATATAGTTTGAAATAATTTGTATTTTAATTCACTCATTACAACTAGTAAGAAATAGAGACATGGCCTAATTTAAAATTCAAAAGTTAAAAGTTTGAAATTCAGACGTGTAATATGAAATTGATCCAAGTCAAATTTACATTTCAAATATAAACTAAGTTAATGAATAGGAGAGATAACTTAATTTCAACCCTCATAATATATAAAGCTAATAAGTCGACAATGAAAGACAATGATTAAGAGAAAACAATAGACTACATTTAAAAAGAAACAACACATTTGAACCATCTAATTTAGGAAGAAAACAAGAACATTAATGAACCATCTAGAGCACCAAAATGTTGAACTTAAATCCCATTAATTCTATTGTCAAAACCCTTTATCCACTAAATTAACAAACGACCCAACCCACCCATCGTTTACTTCTCGGCAAAAAGATACCTTTAGCACTAAATGCGTTGACACGTGGAAAATAAATGCATGTCCGCAACTTCAATATCCAAAATCAGTTCTATTCAGCAATAACAAAAAAAATTAATTTAATTTTTTTTAAAAAATTACTGAGAAGATGATACCTTCTCTGAACGTCTGGTCTAGTTAAAAAACTCTGGCTCAGCTGTTGACGAAGCAAAGCAACTGTCAAGCGCTATTTTGTAATTTCTGTGTTAATTTTGTAAATTCTATATACTGCTGAGACCTCGCCAAAAATTCCTTTCAGTTGCCATTCATGGGATTGATGTCGATGGTCACCGTGTATGTGGCTTTATTCCTGGTTTTGGCAGGCCAATCCATGGCAGATAATACCACAAATCCCCTCTACGGCTGTAGCCCTATCGACCGCCTAAACGCTACCCTTTTCGGCACAAATCTTGGCACAGTTTTGGAATCACTCAGCAAGAACATCTCAACTTCTCGTTTCGGAACAGATATTGAAGGGGATTCCGGCAATCAAGTGTATGGCCTTGCGCAGTGCAGAGCTGATTTCTCTCTGTCTCTCTGTGCCCAATGTTTTCAAGAGGCGCGGAACCAACTCGCCCAGTTATGTCCCACACAAAACGGGGGACGAATATATGTCGACGGATGTTACTTGCGCTTCGAGAACTCTACATTTTTTAGTCAATATCAGGATAATTACTTCTCTGAATGTAACTCTTCTTCCAATAGCAGTGCGGAGAATTTTTCTCAAAAGACGCAGAAATTGCTTAGCAAGACTGTTGATATAGCCCCCAACAATAAGAGCTTTGCAGTTGCGTGGACGGTGGAGTCGGCTTCATCCAGCATATACGCTCTGGCTGAATGTTGGATGTCTATTTCAACCCTAGACTGCCAGAAATGTCTGCAGAAAGCCCAGGAAGTGATAGAAAACTGCCTTCCGTCTCTCGAAGGCCAAGTGCTCGTAGACGGTTGCTATTTAAGATACGCCAATTACTCTTTCGTTTCTGTAAATGGAATTTCCGGTAATTTAATTTCTAAATCTGAAAGCTCAGTATTGGTTTAATTCCAGTTTTTCATGGTTGAATTGTAAGGTTTGCCTATAAAACTTTGCAGCGACGAACACAGAGGGAAATGGAGGATCGAAAGCGAAGATTGCAGGCATAATAGTTGGAGTTAGTGGTGGAGTAGTTCTTCTAATGGTGGCTGTTTTCTTCGCCCTTCGCAAACGCAGGCAGCCCAGCTTTCTGAGGAAATGGCGAACCAGAAAACCGCCAGGTGATTTCCGTAACAAATTTGTCAGTAGTTTGGTTTTCCTTTCAATATTCTCTGCTGACAATGGCCTCTGCAGACGGGGAATTGGGGGAATTGGAATTAGGGGAAAGAGCCTGGCGATTTGATTATGAAGATCTTAGAGAGGCAACTGATAATTTTGATGTCAAGAACAAGATTGGCGAAGGGGGCTTCGGCCAAGTCTTTAAGGTACACGGCAATCTCTTCTCTTCTATTGGTAATGAAACCCTAGCTCAAAACCCTCGCTCAAATGTAACAGCAGAGCGAATTGTTTGAGAATTGACAGGGAAGGCTGCAGAGTGGGGGGGAAATTGCTGTGAAAAGGTTGTTTCCAGGCGAATTGGATAGGGTCGCCGAGGAATTCGTAACGGAAATAGAGCTTATCAGTGGTGTCTCTCACCAGAATCTGCTTACATTACTTGGATTCTCCACGCTAGAAGACACAAGGCTGCTCGTCTTCGACTACATGACAAACGGAAGCCTCGACAAGCATCTCTTTGGTTTGGAGCCTGACCTCTCAGCCATTTTTTAATTACAATTTAAATCGCGTTCAGTCAGTATCACTCCCGTGAAGGATTATTTTTCCTCAATCCCCTAAAATAATTCTCTGTAAATACTTGAGATTTGTTCGGAATGATCAACTGCGATTTAAATATGAAGTTAAAACAATTTTACAGGCAGAGGAGGAATTCGCCTCAGTTGGGAAACTTGTTTCGACATTATATTGGGAACAGCTCGAGGTCTGACTTATCTACACGAGTATTCTCATGTTCGTATCGTGCACAGAGACATCAAACCAGCCAACATTCTGTTAGATGACAAATTCCAGCCTAAAATTGCAGATTTTGGATTGGCAAGACTCTTCCCCCATGACAGAACTCATCTCACCACAAGGATAGGGGGAACGCTGTAAGAATATTTAGTTCTTTATGAGCCCTATTTTTTCAGTGCTTTAGATCCAATAAAACTTCAAAAAAATTCAATCTCTCTGTCACTTGAATTGCAGAGGTTATACTGCTCCAGAATATGCAGTCCACGGTCAGTTAACTGTTAAAGCCGATGTGTACAGCTATGGAGTGGTCGTTCTGGAGATTGTTAGTGGTAGAAAGTCCATACAAAATAAGCTTTCACCTGATAGGCAGATTCTACTGCCCTGGGTACACCTCTAATTATAGGTTTGATCTTTCATTAAAAATATGAGTTTATCCAGTGCTAACCAAAGCTTATTTTTACAGACGTGGAAACTATACCAAAGAAATGAAGGGCTGGGTATTGTGGATCCAAGTCTGGAGGGAGTGTTCGATGCTCAGCAGGTATCAAGAGTGATAACCATCGCCCTTCTGTGCGCGCATGACTCGCCATCAAAGAGACCGTCCATGTCGAATGTTGTATCAATGCTTACAGGAAATTCTTCAATACCAAGGGTGGAGGCAACGAAACTAAAACCTGTAATCACGAGCGAGAGTGGTGATACACAGTACGTGTTCATTGACTCCACATCGCAGTCAGCCTCTTCCACAGCAGCAGGGCCGTCCTCTTCCTCTGCGGCAGGGCCATCCTCTTCCTCTGCCCTTATTTCCAGCTCTTCATAATTGCCTCGCTGAAAACACAAGTTTCGGACTGCTAATCAGTCCCTTATCGAAAGAGGTTTCTGGTATGCCAATTGTCTAACAGAGATGCTGAGAAGTTTCTGGTATGCCAATTATTTTTACAGAAATGCTGAGAGTTTTTGATAAGCCTATTGTTTTAACAGAGGTGCTGATATCTAGGTACGTAACCCAGTTGATTAAGACAGCCATTTGTTTCTTTACCGGTTCATCAATGATCTCTCCATCTCATTGTCCGGAAGTAAAAGAGTTTAAGAGTGGAGGCGGCTCTCTGACTCCTATTTTTGCAGACTTTTGATCCCGAGAAAAATCAGCTGAGACAGGAAAGGAAAAGTGTCCCATCTTCCTTAAAATGAGGAGCAGTTAAATTTGTAACTGAAGACTTTGGAGGGAACAAGGGACCCTTCTTTTCTGTTTCACACACGTGTATTTTTTAAAATAATTTTTTTAAATGATACTTCAAACAGGTTTGGGAATTTAATGTTTTTAATAGTTTGGGATTTTAAGATTTGTTTTTTCTTAGGTTGATAAAAATCATTCAATTCAGTAATAAATTAAAATTTTGTGGGAAATTCTATTGTCAAAAATATTTGAGCTGGAATAGTATTAGGATGGGTGATCTTTCAAGAAGGTTCAATGTTCCACCTCTATGAGCATCAATTAGATGCAATGAGCATCAATTAGATGCAATGAGCATTGAGTGGACCATTCGTACTCATGAGACATGGACTCATGTGAACCACTACTCATGAAACATGGGTCAATGAGTTTGACTCGAAAACCATAGAGTTTTTTATTATAAGAGATTTTGAAACTTAAAAGAAACAATTCATATAATCAAATAGGTTATTGCTGAATTTAAGGAATAATCAGTTAATAGAATTGAATTCAATTTTTTTAATTGTTAATTTTTGATGAATTATGAAAAATTCAAACCTACTTTAAACCTTATGCATTAACATGATAATTGTCTATAGAAGAGATGGTCCAATAGTGATGTACATAATTTAATTAATCTACATGACAACATGCTATGATGTTGAAATTAACATTTTATATAAGAGAGTAGTTAGAGGTGTGGACCATTTAAATCTTTTGTTTCACCATTATTATGGTCCATCAAATCATGTCATTAGTATGACTTTGTTAACATAATAGACTAGAAAAAAATTTGACCAATAATTATACAATAAGAAACAACAGTTATATATTAAATTATGTTTTATTAAGATACCAATATAATATCATATGATTTTTTTAATAATCTAGTAAACATTTTATTCAATTATTAATATGAAATATTCAACAATTAAATTTTTTTCATAACATAAATTAATAATAAATATATTATCTTTAAATATAAATAGGAAGTATAATCACAATTGTATTAGAATTTGAAAATGGCGTAGGTAAAGAAAATAATTAGATATACCACTTTTGACAATCTTTTGTAATTTTACTTTGTTCAATTGAAAAAGACAAAATAAAATAAAATAAAATCTACTTGTTAGCTTTTCTTTCTATTTTAATGACTAATTTATTAGGGAAAGAAAGTACTTAAAGTTAAATAGGTAAAAGGATAAGCTCAACAATCCCTTTGAGTGATGTGCCATTTTCCCTCCATCCCAAGCTTCTTCTTCATGTATTCCTCCTTATTGTTTTACTCCTATCTATCTTATGCAGTTTATTTCTCCTTCCACCAAATCTCCCCAAATTTATCCTCTCCTTTTTCCTAGATCTCATCTCATGCTTACTTATTATGATGCACATAGTTCTCTTGTCTCCACATTAGTTCTCATTAGTTTTGTTTACACTTCCCATGTTCCCCTCACTGTGATATTCCTACGCAAGTCTTTGTCACTCCACACTCATTTATTATGTCACAAAAAATTTATACACCACCTTCGATTTCTCATCTTTCCACTTTCATTCATGTCCTTAATCCTAGTGTGCCTCTATCTACCCTTGACATTAATGTTTAAAGGCTTGTTGAGATGAAAAGTAATGTTGATTCCTTACCTAATGGAAACAAAAAAAGACATGTACATATAAAAATCAAACACAATTCAATTTCTATTAAAAATTTTACATATCCATTTTTTGTTGGATTTTTGGATCCTAGATTTGAGATGCACAATGTTAAAGGAGATCCCATGACACATTCAAGGTTTTTAGTGCTACATATTTGGATTTTGTGTATGATGATAAGTTATTGGCTAAGTTCTTCCCATGAAATTTAATAGTATTATCTTCCATTTGGGTCTATTTTTAATATTGAAATTGGCCAATGCAAATATTAGGAATGTTAGATTGAAGTTTATTATTTTAGATTTTTTGACTATAAACAAGGATCGACAAAGTATATACATTCTTAACATTTGCATGTGCAAGTGAGATGAATGTAAAGAACTAAAGTTGTTAGAGGCTACCACACTTAATTATGGATCTTCTAATGCTTCATCTACATCATCCTACCCTTGTAAATTTGAAAAGAAAAATTATTTCCAAAAGGATAGTAAAAAATAATGGAAATGACCATTGTACAAACTATACATTATAAATGTTTCTAATATATGTGTAAAGCCTCCAACTTTTTCCTTTGTAAAATGTGCTTCAAAGTTTACTTAGTGCTTGCATGATTACACTTCCTCCTATTAGGCCATTAGATAAATCTAAAGTTATTCCCAAAAGATATAATGAGAAAAATTTCGTTATTAAATTGTAGAGTTAATTATAATTATACTCAACATTTTATGGGATGGGGAATAATTGATTAATTTGATTGATAAAAAAAATTAGGTTGAGGTGTTAATATTGGGGTCAATCCTTCAATTGTTCCTCCTAATGAAAATTTAAATATTTTACACTAAATAAATCTAATAAAATGGTTTTATATGAGGTCATGAGAGATTAATATATATACATGTTATGAGCTTGAAATCATTGATTCACCTATGTATGTGAGAATGATAATTTGTTGGTATTAATAAAAATTATAAGGGTACTTATTCTTTTTCTTATGTACTAGTGATTGAATTTTATAGAAATTTCTATGGACTAACTAGTATTCAAACTTAGGACCTCCCATTTGGTGTTGGGATGCTCTACTATTGAGCTAATGGCTCACATTGTGATGAGTCTTTTTATGGCTTAGGTGTGTATCATTTCTCCAACACACTCCCTTGAGCCACAACATAGGTGTCAAATGCACCTAGCTTGGCTCTAATACCATACAAGAATACCAATTATGAGGACCTCCTATAAAAATATGACATGAAAAACCGTGAACAATATTTAAAAGATAATCCATAGTCTATCTTATTATTTATGCATATTTTCTAGGACCACCTATGCCCAAAACACAAAATAGTTTTTGTAAATACACCAATTAGATCTTATAAAATGCATTACTTAGATCAAATTATATGGTAAATTAAATATAATTAATGATTACTTTTTCTTTTAGTATGAAAGAGGTTAAATTCCAATATATGTTCTAGTGGGCTTGATTGAGTGACAAGGTGGAGTGATTGTTGTAATGAAGAACTTGCTAGGAAAGCTAACCACCACTAATCTTGGAATGAGTACTTGGATGCCTATGTTGTCAAAATATATTATTATTTTACTATTAGTTCTCCTCATGTTGAAATTTCCATGAACTAGTTAGGATGCAAATCTCCACCACTAAACTACCCACCCACTTTATGACAAGTCAATTTACGATTTAGGTATAATAATTTTTTTGACACCTTCTTCACATTGTGAGATATTACCAAATAATTATAATGGTCATTTGGTTTTGTGTGGATCATGAACCATGTAAAGGTGTGTTTATTGATCTTACTCACCAATAAAATGTATGCATTGAATAATTTTTGTTTTATCATCATTTTATCAACAAGCATATGCATATTTGAGGGTTTATTTAAAATTGACTAATGATATGTTGATTGAAACTATAGGATACATTATTTTACCTTAATTTTTTGGTCTAAAAGATGAGGGAAGTTCTTATTCTATGTCATATTTTTTCTTCTTTAGATGTATCTCATATTTTATTTGGGTATCCATGGATAAAGCAATATCAAGCAACATCATCTATGTCATGCCATTAAGGTATCAAATATGTTTGAACACTAGTAAAGAGGTTACAATTGCAAGAGATTCGTATATGCCTTTATTTTAGATTAAGTCATTTAACCTTAAATAATTTTAAGAACATACATAAGGATCCTCTATATAAGTGCAAGGATTCTTTGCCTAATTTGTAAAATTTTCAAAAGGAATAACAATGGTGGGAAAATCAAGACAAGATGCAACAATTTAAAATTCCTAAAGGGTTTACAATTATTAGAGGAAAAGTAGGTTATATTTTGGTTTTATATTATAAAATGATTCAAAAATCTATAAGGCCAAAAGAACCATAAGCATTGAAAACTTTAGTTTAGAAGCATAAGGGATTGGATATTTTCATTCCTAAACATGGTTTTCATTAAAAAAATTACTCATGTACTATACATACATATTCATGTATATGTGAATATATCTACATATGTATACATACACATGCACGTATCTAAATATGTATATATGTATATATGTATATGTAGATATGTAGACACATTCATGTATACATACATATGGATATATGCATGTATATATGTATATACATACATTTATTTTCTATATGTATATATATACATACATATATACGTATACATAAATACACACACATATGTATGTATGTATGTATGTGTGTATGTATATTTATGTATACGTATATACATGTATGTATATGTATATGTGTATGCATACATGTATATATATGTATATATGGATACCCACACATTTTGGTTTTGTTTTGTAAGCATCCTCTTTTGAGGACAACCC